>JASANE010013369.1:0-38921 GCA_030248225.1 Trileptium ribeirensis | reverse complement strand
TGCAAGAAAGATGAGGATTAACCAATTATTAAACTTTCAGCCATCAGCTTGGTATTCAATTTAACTTGTATTTTCTCAACACTTATTAACTGAGAGTATTACAATCGAAACGTTTGTTTGCAATGGTGGTGATAATTGGGTGGCAGACACAGTTTAATTTACAGGGAAGCACAATATTTTTAGAAATCGCGGAGACTTTGGAGGTCACTAACGTTGAGACAGACTGCAAGAAGGATGAGGGTTAACCAATTATTAAACTTTCTGCCATCAGTTTGGATTCAATTAAACTGGTATTTTCTCTACACTTATTAACTGAGAGTATTACAATCGAAACGTTTGTTTGCAATGGTGGTGATAATTGGGTGGCAGACACAGTTTAATTTACAGGGAAGCACAATAATTTTAGAAGTCGCGGAGACTTTGGAGGTCACTAACGTTGAGACAGACTGCAAGAAGGATGAGGATGAAACCAATTATTAAACTTTCAACCATCAGCTTGGATTCAATTTAACTGGTATTTTCTTTACACTTATTAACTGTATTTTGTTGCAAATACGTGTGTAAATTTATGTGCCGCTGGAAGAAACAGGAAGGCGCTACGGATGTGGTAGTAACATGACGCAATGGAAGAGTACGCATTGAAATATTATTAATGGTACTTGTATTTTTTTCGGAATTAGGATTGGTTTGTAAGCATGTATAGCTTTCGAACAATATTTCAAAAACATATATAATCTTAAAGTAGCCTTGGGCAAACACCTTAAAAGCAAAAGAAGAGCGAAAATTTATACCAAGGTGGGGAAAGGCAACGTAAGGCGTATACACGTGTTTTCAACCCTCATGTTCCCCGTAAAATTTTGTTTAAAAACTAGTATATGCTAGTTTTCTCAATGCAATCAAATTCTTTCAAAACAAAAGCATGATTCACAAGAAGAAGTTTAAAAGTTTAAAGTCACGCTCCAGAAGTTTAAAGTCAGGCTTTCTCAAATCTAATTATGAGACATACAATTTACAGGTACCCAATTCCGCAACGAACGTTTTCTATTGAGCCAAAGTCCGTAAATTTCATGTGAAACGGAAGCGAACACTAACGAAAACCCTTATGAAGCCTTAGGTGAAAATATAAATGGCACCAGGCTTTTACTCGGTCAGTCAAACTCAAAACAATTTATGCACCATGACCCGCTTATCGTGCAACGTATCGCAAAATTTAATATAATAGAACAGTAGCACAGCTAGAACTGTCCTCCTATTACTTATCAATCGACATTAAACGTGCACTTGACAATTTCACAGGTAAATATTAGGTAATTACAAAGCATCGGTTTCAAGCGTAATGTTTTTGCTGTAAAAATGAAGATGAGACATCCAGATGTTACGTAAGAGCCGTGAGTGTAACGGTTATTCATACTGCTTTGCATAGTCAAGATGCATGAATTATTTTAATAAGATTTTTCTCGCATACTATCATCAGTGTGGTTGAATAAAAAATAATGTGATTTTTAAACGATGTTATTCAAATATATATTTTTTTAAATGTCACGTGTTCATTTAAATGTTTTAAATGCCATTTACACGATTTGAACCTGTTCACATGAGGGCTCAATAATGAAAGTATACGATGTATGGATCGATCTGAATGTGATTTTTGTGTTGCTGCACCCATTTAACGCTGGCGTTACTTACATATCCAGAGGGACCAAATAGTGAAGTAATGGATGAGTTTAAGAATAACCCTGTGTACACAGTTGAACAATCCACCATCCCATTATAAGCTGATACATTAAACCGGGCCGTCTGTCTCAAGCCAGTTGCCTTTCCCTCACACTCAAGTTTTAAAATCGATGACACTTATCATTATAGAATTGTAACCTACAAGTCCTATCTAAAGCATTTTGACTAAAGAGAACACCTTATGCTTCAACATAGCGCTTTAATGATTTTCTGACAAAGGTCGAAAAATAAATGATAACCTGACGCTATGATAAAAAGTTCCCCAGACATAATAGCATAAGCGCAGTTACCCCGGGTCTGGCTTGAAAGATTAAATTAAGATCATAAACACTTTTGGTACACGGTACACCGATGCGTGCCATCGGATAATATAAATTAGGCTTCAGCGTGTCTACGTTGGCTGCGGATCCTTATTTGGCACCATTTTAAATTCAATCCATATACAGCTTATTTTATCCATATATATTGTCTTTGTAACTGAAAAAAGCGGTGTATGCATTAGCTCATGTTACCATACTATACGCTTCAGAGTTATGGAATCCTTATCTTCGAAAAGATATAATTTTACTTGAAAATGTTCAAAGAAATTTTACTCGTCGAATTCCAGGGTTAAGTTATTTATGTTATCAACAACGTTTGATACATCTAAAGCTTGAAAGCTTAATTTGTAGAAGAATTATTAAAGATCTGGTTATGGTTTATAAAATTATAAATGGTCTGATCAGACTAAATTCTGATGATTTCTTTTCTAGATCCCAACTATCCCAGACTAGAGGTCATAACTTTAAACTTGAGATCAAGAGATCTCGTTTGGATATTAGAAAATATTTCTTCGCCAACAAAGTTGTTCCTTGGTGGAATTCACTCCCTTCGGAGATTGTTGATTCAACTAATATCTTGATTTTCAAAAGACGTCTCTCCAACTATCTACAAACGTTGGACATTCAAGGCAGGCTATTAGAAGCCAGTACTGGCCCAAGTCTGACCTTGCCAACACCATTAAATTCTTAGTCCTTTTTTATATTGCTAATAGTTATTATTGTTGTGTCTGGCTAAAATTAAAATAAATAAAATAAATATACTATTCCGACAACGATAAAAAATTTGGCACTTAGGACAGATATCAAACCAGAGCTTGTATTTGATTTTCCACATTGCAGTTTTGTAAATCCAACGCTTAATATAATAAATACCTTGACCCAAAACTGTTACCAAAAATATTTTTAACAAATATATACTGTGACCAGGTTCTGGCACTACACACCTTCCTATGTTTGCTGAAATTCATGGCGATTTGCAAACATCCTAGAACTCATACAAATGGAAAATAAACAACACAATCGTTCATATTAGTAAAATGAATTCCAACGGTAATGAAATATATGCCCAACTAGTTTTCACTAGTCGTAGCGACGCTATTTCACGTTCAGTGTAAATCCTACGAGTAGTACAAATTCTAGCATCAATGAAAAGGACATGTCCTGTTATTACACTTTACGTCATGGAATATGCGTTAATAAATTAATAGCACCGTCATAATTAGGTATCAAACAGTGCAGTTTAGGAAATCAAATGAATTCAGTGCAATTGTTTTGAAGCGGAACTGCTAAAACATTTGCTTAATCCCAAGATATTTTTTCGCAAAACACAGCATGACACAGCGGTATTTAAGCAATATCATTACTACGTCATACATCTTTAATGCCGCATAATTGAGTAAAGCTAGAGACAAATGGAATATAAAGCTCTACAAATTTTGCAAATTGTTGGTCCATAAACATCATCTTTTGTTGAGAAGGTATTGCTTCTTATTATAAGAATCGCTGGAATATAAGGTCGTACAATGTATCAGCACGGATCTACAGGTGGGCCACAGATAATGTTAGGACCCTGTATGAAGACATGTTCATGAGCAGCAATTCACAACGCGAACACTTTTAAATTCTATTGCGGCTACAGCTTCACAATCATGTCGGCATTCTGTTGCGCCAGTGTTAGAGGTAGACCAATCTTGGGGTTACTTGCATTTAAGACCATTATAACCTTATTATAAACAAGAACATTGCACAGAGTTGCACTGACGTGTTCATGAAATTGCGGCAAAATGACCCGTTTCGATGTTGCGGGGTCGAATAACCCTTACACAATGTGTATTTGCAACGGAGAAATATCTTTCATTTTGCGTCGCAAACAACAATATATATACTAATTTTGCAAAACATATTCTTTTCCGCAAATCTGTTTTTTAAACTTGAGTATGATCTATTGTACGAGTAATGAAAAGAGCAACAGCCGACCTGATTAGTAGAATGAAATTTACACAGTTATTATTTACTAATTATGCTATAACTGCCATAGCGCAAAATCTTGAATCATCTGTTTACTCATAATAAATACTAGCCGCAGTATGCTATGACTGTCATAGAGTAAAATATTTAATCATCTGTTTACTCATACTAAGTACTAGCCGCAGTATGCTATGACTGTCATAGAGTAAAATATTTAATGATCTGTTTACTCACACTAAGTACTAGCGGCAGTATGCTATGACTGTCATAGAGTAAAATATTTAATCTGTTTACTCATACTAAGTACTAGCCGCAGTATGCTATGACTGTCATAGAGTAAAATGTTTAATCATTTGTTTACTAATACTAAGTACTAGCCGCAGTATGCTATGACTGTCATAGAGTAAAATGTTTAATCATCTGTTTACTAATACTAAGTACTAGCCGCAGTACGCTATGACTGTCATAGAGTAAAATATTTAATCATCTGTTTACTCACACTAAGTACTAGCCGCAGTATGCTATGACTGTCATAGAGTAAAATATTTAATCTGTTTACTCACACTAAGTACTAGCCGCAGTATGCTATGACTGTCATAGAGTAAAATCTTCAATCATCTGTTTACTCATACTAAGTACTAGCCGCAGTATGCTATGACTGTCATAGAGTAAAATATTTAATCATCTGTTTACTCATACTAAGTACTAGCCGCAGTATGCTATGACTGTCATAGAGTAAAATATTTAATCATCTGTTTACTCATACTAAGTACTAGCCGCAGTATGCTATGGCTGTCATAGAGTAAAATGTTTAATCATCTGTTTACTCATACTAAGTGCTAGCCGCAGTATGCTATGACTGTCATAGAGTAAAATGATTAATCATCTGTTTACTCATACTAAGTACTAGCCGCAGTATGCTATGACTGTCATAGAGTAAAATATTTAATCATCTGTTTACTCACACTAAGTACTAGCCGCAGTATGCTATGACTGTGATAGAGTAAAATATTTAATCATCTGTTTACTCATACTAAGTACTAGCCGCAGTATGCTATGACCGCCATAGAGTAAAATATTTAATCATCTGTTTACTAATACTAAGTACTAGCCGCAGTATGCTATGACTGTCATAGAGTAAAATCTTTAATCATCTGTTTACTCATACTAAGTACTAGCCGCAGTATGCTATGACTATCATAGAGTAAAATCTTTAATCATCTGTTTACTCATACTAAGTACTAGCCGCAGTATGCTATGACTGTCATAGAGTAAAATATTTAAGAATCTGTTTACTTATACTAAGTACTAGCCGCAGTATGCTATGACTGTCATAGAGTAAAATATTTAATCATCTGTTTACTCATACTAAGTACTAGCCGCAGTATGCTATGACTGTCATAGAGTAAAATATTTAATCATCTGTTTACTCATACTAAGCACTAGCTGCAGTATGCTATGACTGTCATAGAGTAAAATATTTAATCATCTGTTTACTCATACTAAGCACTAGCTGCAGTATGCTATGACTGTCATAGAGTAAAATATTTAAGAATCTGTTTACTTATACTAAGTACTAGCCGCAGTATGCTATGACTGTCATAGAGTAAAATATTTAATCATCTGTTTACTCATACTAAGTACTAGCCGCAGTATGCTATGACTGTCATAGAGTAAAATATTTAAGAATCTGTTTACTTATACTAAGTACTAGCCGCAGTATGCTATGACTGTCATAGAGTAAAATATTTAATCATCTGTTTACTCATACTAAGTACTAGCCGCAGTATGCTATGACTATCATAGAGTAAAATCTTTAATCATCTGTTTACTCATACTAAGTACTAGCCGCAGTATGCTATGACTGTCATAGAGTAAAATATTTAAGAATCTGTTTACTTATACTAAGTACTAGCCGCAGTATGCTATGACTGTCATAGAGTAAAATATTTAATCATCTGTTTACTCATACTAAGCACTAGCTGCAGTATGCTATGACTGTCATAGAGTAAAATATTTAATCATCTGTTTACTCATACTAAGCACTAGCTGCAGTATGCTATGACTGTCATAGAGTAAAATATTTAATCTTCTGTTTACTCATACTAAATACTAGCCGCCGGATCGTCAGCAGGATGCCTAACAGTAATCGCGTGAGATAATAAGGTATTTAGAAATGGCATTTATGGTCCAAGTCAACCTTAGTATTTATAAGTTCTCTCATTATTATGCTGTTTCGGACGACCTACGATTTGGGCGAATTTATTTGCCCGACATGCTGAGAAATTATAAACTCATTTACGAATAATATCCTTTTACAAAGCCCCATTTTGCGTGAATCGTTGTAGTACTTCAGTTGTTAAACAGTGTACTTTTGCCGTAGCCTTATTGTCTGTTGCTGTCGTTTCGACAGAGCGCTGAAGGAGTGTACAGGTTCTAACACATACATGCCTAAGGTTCCAAGTCCAAGGAGCGGGTAGCCGCGTTTTCGGGTGCCTTCGGCCTGTCAATCTTCCGGGGGTGGACATCGTCGCGTGGGGGAGATCGTCAGCGTTTATGTGTTTGGTGGCACCACCTGTCAGATTGATGGGGGTAGCCGACACCTTGGCAGAGAAGGTTCGGAGCCTCGGGCGGAGGGGATAGTCCCCTACCCCTATGAGCATGTATGTTCTAAGACAATCATACAGAAAGCTTGTGTCTTATTAAAATATACAAAATACTTCATTACGGAAAATTTCAGGCACATGAGTTTGTATCGTCTGTCATAGTGTTATAAAATAAAAATGAAATCGAATTAAAATATGAATGTAATTTGTCCAAATTGTGGATAATCATCGTATTTGTTAGGCTATCAGATTAGCACGAACAAAACTACGTTTCAGCCTTTAATACAGTGTATTTTAACAAAGACATATAGTGTTCCGTAACCAAACATAATTTCCTTAAATAAGAATATAAATCCAGACACCAGAATCACGAAAATGTCTCGAAACACCATTGTCAATAACATGATTAAGTCAAATTTTGGTGTGTGTACTTCGGTAGTTCTTTGCCAAGCCAGCTAACGATCCTAAAGTTTGATGATTTAGATATTACTTTAATTTTTAATTAACTTATTTTTATATTAGGTTAGAATTTCGTAAATTAAAGTTTTGCCGTCATAATTTTCGATGCAGAAAGTGTTAATTTACAATGTACAGATTGGCAGTGACCATTTTAAAAAAATCACCAAAGTAGTTTGCTTATTACAAAACCGTACATGTGGCATTTTCATGGCATACTTTTTACATTCAATCATCGGTTACACAGCTGCTCTCATTCAGCATATCATTTGATGAACTCGTCTAAATAAATTAAAACCACTAAATGGGCACCTACGAATGGCAGAGTTGACAGCGCGCATCTTTACTTGAACCAGTTTCCAAATTTTGCAAAAGAACAACCACGTATTTATGTTAGCTAAGATTGACTCATGCACTACCGAAAATCAAACAATTCATGTTTTAACAGAGAATGATTTAAATTTTACCTTAACATATACCTATATTAATTTATATTACAATTAACTACAAAACAACTAGTAATTATATATGCGCTATCAAAAACATCGCCATATTGAAATAAAATATGTAGCTGGAACACGTTTTTCGACAAACTTTATACAATATCAACATCACAGTAAACGTATTGGCGCTGGCTCATTACAATATCTAATGATACTTAAATTTGACTAAAAACAAATGAGGCATGTATTAATATAAATTATTGGCTATACGATAGACATCATATATCTCGTAAAGCATGTTCCACTAAAGCAAGCCGGATTCGAAAAAAATATAAACGATAAATCAACAGCAACAAGATCGCTTGAAGTCGCTGCACGTTTACAATAATAATTATTAATTATCACACTCGGTACACGCGACTGATCGTAATCGTGATTCTGCGTTCGTTGGCCGCTAAAACTCATAAAAGCATTATTATAGATAGTGTCTGCAGCGATCATAGTTACATTACTATAGTAGTCATGGTACACTGGTGCATAATTAGCGCAGTGTCGCGGGTTGTTCTTTAATTTTGGTCGGTTGCGAAACTTTAATTCTATTTCCCTACCAACTATAAAAATAAGTTTGAAATTGTGTAGTGACAAAAAGTGATAATGCGGAACATATTTGAGATAAACATGTAATTTACACTATAAATGAAGCATAGGAAATTACTCGAAGGATAAAAAGCCAAGATTGATGATATTTAGCCAGGAATTATAACCCTACGATACCAATACCGATTGATCTAAACCCTAGATTACCGAATTTTTAGGAAATGAATTAACCATCACCCACCCACTCGCGATCGGTGCCTCTCGCTAAGTCGCATTGAATTTTGCGAACGTTGATAAAACACCATTTAAACAATTTAAAATGACAGCGAAAAAGCAATGTTGTTCGAATTTCAATGGAGAACTGCTTGCTAAATGTATCAGAGGTGGCAACAATAATAACGAAATGGATACAATAATGAACGCAGTGTAGCTTCAAAAACTAGCGCAAGTCGAACTAGCTGTTTCAGTCTAAAGTTGACTGGAGACTGTCAAATTTTTTTGCACTGACAACCGAAACATAAAGCAGCATCTTAATTTATTCATTTTTTTATATGAAGCATTTAAGCAAAATCTAACTCCGTTTAAAACATGGTTGAAAAGATAGTCGAGGATGATAAATACAGACCCAAAACAAATACACACATATGTGTGCAATACAATATATACATATATTAAAGTACAAAATATAGCATAAACACATATGCTGTAGAAAACTAATGATAAAACAACAACAATGGCTTCAGAGCCGAGATATCATTAAGGCTCGGATTTAGGTGTTTGATGGTTAAATTTTCCAAAGTGATTGCGTAACAGGTCATTGGATGACTATTGGAAATTTTGAATATTATTAATAACCGAAAATTGTTCAGGGCCAGCTGAACTACTGTAAGATCGAGCATGCTGAAAAACAGCTGAGTTTTGGCACTGCAGATTCTGGAGAGATCTCTTCGTTCTAGCCGAAATGCCCATATTCTCCGAAATCCTAGTTGTTAAGTGACGGCAGGTACCGCCGATGTAGTCTGCTTCACAAGCAGAACAGGTATACTTGCAAACAACAAAGGACTTCAAGGCATCCGGGATCTCGTCTTTGAACTTAAAGAAACTTCTGGTTCTTTGTCCCACTTCGAAGACAATTCTTACGCTGTGATTTGGATGGATAGTATTTTCTGAGTAGACTAGTTAAATGCTTTTTGAGTCTGTGCGTGAAAATATCAACGAAAGGTAATTTGATGGTGAGAAAAGCCGTTTTTTACTCATTAGCTACTATATCGGTTTGGCCGTTAGTGTACGGTTAGACAGTCGGCATGGTGTTATTCGAATGCCATTCATTGATGTATGTACGTATGGTGGTTTTTCGTGGGTAGCCATCGTTGAGAAAACGTTTGCTCAGAAACTGTATTTCGTGATGTATAACTTGGTAATTTGAACCGATTTTGAAAGCTAGGTGCAAAAGGCAATTAATTAGACCTTTTTATATCTGGCATAGATAAACGAATCGAATTTGGTTAATAAACCCATGAATGTTGGCTTTCGATACATTGAGGTGACTAGTTTGCCATTTTGCTTTGTGATTTTAACATCCAAAAAAGCGATGGAATCATTAATTTAGCTTTGCATGGTAAACTTAATGGTATCGTGCTGTATGTTCAGGTAGTCCAAAAATTGTTTCGCTTGATGTTCGTTATTAAAGATCTCGAAAGTGTCGTCGATGTATCGTTTATAGGTCATGGGTCTAAAGCTGATCGGGCAGTTTTCTAGCCAAATGGTTGCAGAAACACACATAAAAAGGTTAGCTAAAGTGGTACCAAGAGGGAGGCCATAGCAACACCGTCTATTTGTTCAAAGACGAGATCCCGGATGCCTTGAAGTCCTTTGTGGTTTACAAGTATGCCTGTTATGCTTGTGAAGCAGACTACGTCGGCAGTACATGCCGTCACTTAACAACTAGGATTTCGGAGCATATGGGCATTTCGGCTGGAACTAAGAGACCTCTCCAGAATCTGCAGTGCGAAAACTCAGGTGTTTTTCAGCATGCGCTATCTTGCAATAGTTCATCTGGCCCTGAACAATTTTCGGTTTATTAATAGCATTCAAAATTCCCAATACTCATCCAATGACCTGTTACGCAATCACTTTGGAAAATTTTACCATCAAACACCTAAATCCGAGCCTTAATGACATCTCGTTTCAGAAGCCATTGTTGTTGTTCTATAATTAGTTTTTTTACGGCATATTTGTATCCGCTATATATGCATATATTACGTGTATATGTGCAATATATTGATTACGTATTACGTATACATATAATATGTGTAGAATGAGAGAATTATAGGTCAGTTAATAAATCGTCAAATTTTAGTAAAGGCGCGTGTTTGAATTCGACCGGGCATTTTCCACCGGTCTGGAATCGTTAAATTGAGTAGCATACGCACGAAAATTGACAATTGTGATGGACCTTTGGCTCCACGCTAATACTGATCTCGTACAAGTCTAGCCTAGCAGGCTCACTCAACTTTCGTACTGTCCGAATCGGATAAGCTGACGTCAGTTTGGACCAGGTGGCTGGTTCGAGCCAGAGAATTTGGGTCAGTTCTTATATATTATGTGCGCGCGTGGTCGGGAACGCTTTCAGCTTCAAGTCTGATTGCAAAATTATTTATTTGCATATTAAATGTTTTGTCAGTTTGTTAGACAATGAGTTTTGTACCAACGCAACACGGCCATTCCCGTCAATATATATAATAACGTCATGGTGGTGGCACTAACACAAAATCACAAAATGTAACTCAGCCACCTGGCTTGTTCAGTTACTTTCAGGGTGATACATGTTTTGTTATAATCTATTACGCCAGTGAGTAGTATAAAAAACCTGAAAAATAAAATTTCTCTTTTATGGAGTGCGACAGATAAGAAAATTGTTAAATTGACAAATGCGCTACAGAACTATCGAACACTATTGAAGCCATAAGTGCATTACAAGACAAACACTGAATAACTTCGTTGATCCTTACAAGATAATGGATCCTCTCGAGTCTGCATGACCATTTTAGGTCACAATGTTTGCCTTTAAATCTATATTCGCGATCAATAAAATTCGAAAACCAAGTTATAGTCAGCAGCACGCTATTTATATTCAAATACAATTTTATCAAACTTGTGGCATATATGCATCAGGTCACCTAGGTAAACCTACAAAATTCCACTTGATAAACCCAACATACTACTATTCCGAGCGAAAATATCCTAAGACAGCCGGAAATCAGTTCTTAGCTCTGTACAAAACAAAATACTTGCGAGAAAATATTGCGTTTAGTTCGCGTATAATCACCGCGAAAGTCAAACTGGATGACAAAGTCATCACAATTCTGTTATAT
The DNA here is from genome assembly GCA_030248225.1 of Trileptium ribeirensis. Lineage (NCBI taxonomy): Eukaryota > Metazoa > Nematoda > Enoplea > Enoplida > Thoracostomopsidae > Trileptium > Trileptium ribeirensis. The sequence goes on along the minus strand of JASANE010013369.1, from coordinate 27,423 downwards.
AATTTTTGGATATCATACCAGTTATGAATTCAGAAAAATGGAGTTGTTGCTCACTCAAGTTATAAAACTCATGGACGACCATGTCGGTTTGACCAGATCAACTATAGGTACTATTGCTTGTCACCGAACAGGAGTCAACAGTTTACGATATATTCCTTCTATTTAGGGCCTAAATATTAGGCTTTTAGAGCCAATAAAACGTGTATAAAATTAATGATTAAGATTTATACGATTCAATAAAAATTACCCAAACCAGTTTCCCTTGATACAGTGATTTACGCAATATCCACCTGTAACCATTTCTTATCAACATCAGTTTTAAAGATTGTTTTCGAATACAGATATATACTGATACTTTCTAAAGAGTAAAACCAGCTGCCTTTCCAAGACATTCCTTTAAAGTCACACGAGACAGCCGGTGAAAGGGTATTTATCAATATCGTACAACTTACACTGGTATCTGCTCGAAACGAAAATTTTAGCTTCTTTATTAAGTAGTTTCGTTGAATAATCGTTTCGTTTTGAACTAAAAATTTTCTTCACTTTTGCTAATTTTCTCCGGATTATTGCCAATGTTCTCCAGTTTTGATAATTTCGTTCAGTTTCGTTTTCCTCTGATTTTTGCTTATATTTCCCAAAATTTTCGGAGCGTCTTAGGTGCGAGTAGAAAGCGTACAGATACTCAAGAGGATCAGGCTGCCTCCCATCGAGTGATCGGAGACGCTGCGAGGGAGGTGTCCGAGCCCCAGGAAGAATGGTCCCCTATGAGCATGTATAAAGGTCAATTGCTTTTTGTTGTATAGTATTTTGTAGTACCTAGCGCAACGGTAATGACCTATGTTTTTAAAAAATTTTTTAGAGCATTCCATTTCGTTCACGATTTCGTTTCATTTTAAGGCGTACTAACTGTTGTGCGCCGCTTTAACAAATACTTGACGATTTTCCTTTCCTCCTCCGTCCCATGTCTCCATCAGTTTTGCCAGTCTTGCCTCAATTTTTGCCAATTTTACCTCAATTTTTCCTGATTTTTGCTTAAATTTTACGGTCGCCTGGGGGCGCACCAGAAAGAACTATCATGGTACCCTGAGGGAAGGGAATACCATGGTCTCGGGGGCAAGGGGGAAGAGGTCTCACGGGGGTAGCCCCTAAAAGCTTGCTTCTGCATGTATCAGCATCTAGGTACTTTTATGTTTGCAATAGCTTGCCATCGCTAGCCATTTGCAAAACACGCACTACAAATCTACTACAGCTGCGTTAGCATAAGAAGTTATGGGTTCAATGCCAAGTCATCAATAGAAATCTCGGATAGTCGCAATTTGTAATAACTTTCATTCCCTAAATTGTTTACAATTACATATTTATTTTTATTCTAAACACATTATAAACCTATAACCAAAAATGAAACGCAAATAATATATAAGAAAACATCGCACTATCATATTGGAGTTTAATCACTGTCATTTTTACATAATCACTTCAATACATAAGAATATAATAAACATGCCCTGTTGAGTCCAAATCGACAACTGTTGAGTCCAAATTGGCGAATGTTTTGAAGTAGTCACTTTAAGCCATTAACGCTCGAATTAAATTTGCTTATCGTGCAATGAATGATAAACAAACTCGAATTTTCGCCAGCAAAATAACTTCTTATTGTATGATTGCAAACAGCGCACGCGAACACAGTGAACTATCTAGGAGCTGTTGCTCAATGCATTGAGCACCATTGCAAAACGAAAGAATAAAAACGCACGTAAAAGTCGAGTATTACACGGCATACTCAGTTAACTAACTGCTCTATAAGTATTGAAATGGAAAATTGCAAAAAATTAATTATGCATCTATTGCTAGATAATTATATATAAGTTGTTACGGGTGTATCTTGTGCAAAATTTTAAAAGTTATGTATATTTTGTCACCACTAGTTTATATTAATATCACATTACGTGACATGTTCCATCAAACCAGCTACAAAAATATATTAAATAATAATATTGAGGTGTTATTCTCAGTTACTAGAACATCTTGAACATGCATAATATGTACTTACCTAACGAGTAGTAGAAAGATGTCCATGACAGATCCAACTTTCGCAGCATAGTTATCGTCCTATTGTTGTCATGAGACCATCATGTCAAATACCAAACAGTAACAACAACAACAAAGTCCGCATACCTAACGCCGTTAGCTTCGTAAAGGTACAAAATAGTGGGAATAAAATGAAATTCGATGCGCTTCAAATAATAATGATAATAATAGTACAATGTGTACAACAAACATTCGGCGACACAATTAAAAAGCCGTTTTTTTCTACGCGTTAAATCAACATTTCAACGGTTGCCTTAATATAATAAACACTAAAGTGACATTGCACGGGATCTAGCAAGCAACTCGATTCAGCAACACTAATTGTAAAGAATAATAATATTTGAGACAAGTTAAGAAGACAGAGCGGACCGACCACAACCCAGTTCAGGGAATACAGTAGTTTTGCACAATAATTAATCCACAAATGTCTGTGATTGTTTGCTGCAGCGGAGAAGCTGTAACAGTACAGCTTTTGGACAAAAGAATGTAACTGGAAAAACCTGTTAACTAATTTGTAGTCTCTGGCTTAAGTTATGTATCTAGGATCCAAAACGATATAAAACTTTCACTTTCGATTTCATCGAAAATATGTAACCAGATAAATCGAAGATAAAAATTTTATATTGTTTTAGTTCCAGGATACATACCTATAACTTATGACACTTTTCTTATAACATTTATGACACCAAAATTTATGACACTTTTCTCATCCGTATGGCGTAAATTCACGTGCCATTTTTCTAAGTTGTATTTTGTTTTATTGCGAGTGGTCATAATGTCGCATCGGTGTTTATTTAACTGCACATTATCACTCAGTGCAGGGGGGGTTGGGCTGGTGGTGGGAAAAGTCGGGGAATGGATCCGCTACTGACGCCTTCATAAATAATTACATGCTCATTTGACATTAGAAGTACTCATGGTATGAAGGAGTTGCGAATTCAAGATTGGGGATTTTTGACAGCGACTAGTATAACGACACTTTATAGAATAGCTAGGCATGAAGATTTTGCTTGTTGTTTTACTGTAGTTTTTCTTTTTGTTTTTGTTTATCATTAAAGTGCCATATATTTACGGTAATTGGGAATTCGCGGACCTAGGCGGTTAGCATACGAAAAGACGGCAAAATTACTATTACTTAAAGTAAGTCGCATATTTACAGGTAAACATGTACAAAACGCATAGGTAGTTGAATTCCACACTACCGTAAAATTCTTCAACTATAATAATTCAAAAGAAAAAACAAAACAGAAACACAACAACCAAAACAACAGCATCTTCATGCCTAGTTGTGTAACACACTGCCATTACAATAGTCGCCACAAGATTATAATGCAGAAAAAGCAGAAATTTGTTTGGGCCATCGGGGTCAGAAACATTAAGTTGGACATAGCCAAAAGTAGTAAAACGCACAACTAGGTGGCTATATTTTTGCGGCCAAGTAGCATAATGGGTTGTGCTTCTTTTCTATAAAGTTGTGAATTTAGCCCAAACATAGCGTATTTTCTTCGAGTTTTTAATGCACTAAAGGCACAACAGTATTTGGGAGTAATTAAATGTGACTATTTTCAAAATTTTTTGTTAAAAAATTGTTCTAATAGCCACGCTAGTAGCATTGCAAAACACACTCCTTGCTGCATGAAAACTGTACTATTGTAACTAGAAAAAGACGTTTTGCAAATTAACGAGTATATATTACGAATATAAGACATATGATCATTAATTTCCATTGTTCCATGATTTTCCATTGCCATGATATATTTCTGGCTTTCGTGCCTATACCTGCCCTTGTGATAATTTTTCAGCCGAGCTTTACTATTAGCTAGTATATTTGTAGGGACTGGCTGGGCCAAAAATGTCAGAACGGCTAATCGCGGCTATCCAAGCGTCGTTGTAAAGCAGGGCATACTGTGACAAAATCTGGCATTACCGCACACATCTTAAGATATATGCATCACAAATATTTCGGGTAATCCCAACTACCGTTGGGCATTTAGTGCACTAAAATCGAGAAAATTCACAATTTTTGTATCAAATCCACAGCTTTATAAAACAGAAAGAAAACCTTTTATACCAATTTGCCGCAGATATAATCTCCTAGTTCTGCCTTTTATACCTGTTGGTTATGCCCATACTTGTATTTTATTGACGTTGAAAACCTCAAAGGTGCTGACCCGGATTTGCCGGGAAGCACGGTGCGCAGCCGCGTAGGACATTCTCGTTTCAGGAGCCTCCCCGGTTGTCGTTCGGGGAGATTTTTCGCTAGCAGTTAATGATCTATCGCTACAGTTTTTTTCAAAACCATGTAAAATCGTTCACGAATTATTGAAACCTGATTATATTTTGTACTCATCGTCATCAACTTGATAACTAACTGTAAATCTAATGTTTTTGCTTTCAGGACTGAATACTCAAATATTTTTCCAATAATTTAGTCGTTTACAATCTGTTTTTACCGATTTGGATGATCTTAAGAATATCGTTTGACTCGCTATATTAGTTTTCCGCTGGCTTATATAAACAAATTGGATTTTAGTCGAAGAATCTGTTTCCTTGTCAAAATCGATGCTCCACCTGACCCGAAAATTGCCAAAATCACTGCCCTCCCTCAGGCTGCCGATAAACTCCTCGAGAAGCGTAGAGATCTCTCGCCGAAAATTCAGTTGTCGCCGGTGCCTTTGAATGCCACTATATCACTTCGCAATTTACATGTCAATTAGTGTCTCGGTTTGCGAAGCTGAAAGCTCGTTCTCTCGATGCAGCCATATTAAAAACTGTTTCCAATCCACGATGAACCAGGACCGCCTAAAAGCTCTGGCAATTCTCTATTTGGAAAACGTCTTCAGTAAGCAGTCGATTTATGAAGACGTTATAGAAAAATTTGCAAAGCAGAAAGTTAGAAAAGTGTGCTTTTGATTTAACAGTTGCTTAACTAACTTTTGTTCCCATTTTATTAGATTGTTGTTTTACGTTATCGGGCAGTGCAGCCTACAGGAACAGTTTCGCGAAACTGAAGTTACCTAATCGAACAATGACTTAACCTTAAAGCGCTTCTCATCCACTTCAAGACATTAATTGAGCAGCGAACAGCTATGAATTAACTTAAGACCCTCCGCACTGAAACTATACGCACGCTCAACGATCGTTAGGCTTGGAAGCACATAAATTTTTATGAAACAACAGGGTTTGTTAGGGCCCCCAGGCTGTCCTGCGCAGGGCCCCTGACTTAAATCCGTCACTGCAAACGTGAGCCTATTGAGTTACCCAGGCTCGAAGGGCGACAAATTAATCGTAACAACGTGACCGTCATGACTGCAATGCGGTACCACTGCCTGCGTAATATTCATTCATTCCTTGAGACGTTGAAGATCTAGTTGAATAACCGTTTTTGCGATCACAAAGCTAAAACACTCTCTGTATCTGGACTAATTCTAAATTTTTTAGCGATGCACCTTGAAAACTCCTATGAAACTGGCCGTTGGATTCTTCTTCAAATACTTGTCAGCATCATTCTCAAGTTTTGATACTGTATATGGTCCAAATGGTTCAAAGTGAAGCGCGAAAATTGACCAATCAGCGTGATGAGTGCTTTTATTAACAGTGCGGTCCGAATTATTTTCCTTCAATTTCTATATTGCCGCAAATTTTCACTAGTACATTTTCTGGTTTCTACAACGTCTGCGCAAAGGTCGTTCTCTGCACGTAGTTTTCTCAAATTATTTAAAATCTGCAACATCAGAAGAATGATTAAATGGTCTTGCGCAAACGTATGTTCATGGGGAGATCGATATCAATATCGCTGAATATCGTGAAGCAATTTCGTAAAGACTAGTAATGCTGCGTTTTTGCTGCGTCAGTATTAATGTAGATATCATTGGTATCCGAGTACTGTCGGACTTGATGGTCTCGAAGTAGGGAGCGTAGAAGTTGTGGGCTAAATTTTTTTCAAATTTTCAAAATCCCACGACTGCAGACTCCCCACCTATTTGTAGATTCGGATATTATATACGTTTGGCATTGTTTGAAAATTTTTTCACTTACTGACAGTGAACAAATGCCTAGGGCACCCATCCCCCTTCCACCGACCCGCCTACGGCGATGCTGGGTCGCGATATCACTAAGGGAAGCCTTTGAAGTTAAGCTGTGCTGTTGTGGGAGATACTGAGCGTAAACTTTCTCCCAAATTTCGCTATTGATTTTGTAATTTAGTAAGTATTTAATTTCTGCTAGCAGTGTTTTATTATTCTGCTTAATCGGATTTACACTAGGCAAACAATTTCTGTATTGCAATGTCGCCGTAGAAAATTTTCAGTTCATTAATATTTATTTTAGCGATTAATGAAAGACTTGGTAGGAAAACTTGATACAATGCCAACTACATGCCAGCCAAGCTGAGGCCGTTCGTTTTGCAACATCAGTTTATTGTTTGTCGGCTAGCATCCTGGTAAGCAACCGGTAAAAACAAGAAGTTCATATTTCATATATACTGACATATTTGGAGATTTGTATAGTTTTTAACATTTGTGTCCAACGATCTATCTAAAAGCCCGAAAATTTAAGCAGTGGCATGATGTTTGGAACCAATATAGCCATTCACGCAACGGGCTACATGCATGACAAACAGACGTGTAAATTTTCATGTCGTTCAAATGTTACTGCATGTTGGCGTAATGAAAAAAAACAACATTGTTGCAGTGCGGATTTAATGGAGCCCATCCTTGTCGCATTAGCGTGTAGCAAGCAACGAGAACGTTGCTCTTTGATGAATGCGAAGTTAAAAACTCTTTATATTCATAGACATTGATATCTTCTGAATACAAGTAGTTTGTAATGATCCCGATATCACCGTGAACAGGTTTATGCTACTTAGTACCCATTGTTGATCTTGGGGTCCTTTATTACCTCATCAAACGGGTTGTCTGTGAAACTTAATTCCGTTAAGTACAATTTATGTGATACCAGGTTCAGAGATGAATCGTTAAAAATTATACTCATGGAAATCTTTAGTCAAATCAGTTCTTGAGTTGCGAAGATTCATGCGTTTGAAATAATATTCGACGTAACTGCGAGAAGTACCAAGGTGTATCGGCGTTGCAGATCGAGCCGTGGCGCGTAAGGGAAAATCGCAATTTTATGATCGGCCACTGGCTTGAAGAGAGCCTGAACTAAACAATGTGTATGTACCTAAAGTGGACGCACGGATTCGACTGAAAAAAGGTTGTTCATTCCGTGGTGTGGGGCCCAACGACGCATTATGTAAGTGCATATAGATGTATAGCTCTAAATCCATCTATTGCCTTAACAAAAATTTAGCCACAAGCACCAAGATTTTTTAATCACTGCAATATCATTTTGCTAATTACATGTTTATTTATTTTAATGTCTTCCAAGTACAAGCTTAATGTTTCAATCATTTATTGAAACGTGTAAATCGCTATATCGTGCTATGTGAAGATCAAAACTTTGATGTAGCGCTTTTCTAAAGCAAATATGCCTTCCAATAATACTATTTAATTTTAAATCATTTTTTATTTCATGCTGGTTGCTATGTTTTCAATCGATGAATCAGATCTAGTTAAGCCATGCATCCAGTACAATTTTAATCGGAAAATAGTAATAATATAACGGTTACAGAGAAGCTGTATATTACTTAGACAACTGAGTAATATCAAGAGTTCATGATAAGTCTTAGAGAACCTCGATAATTTATTATGAATTGTTGGTAAGATATTAAAATAGTTTGTCGAAACTTTCTGAACACCATTATTGCCGCTAGTTATTAACAGCTAGCAATTGTTGTTGAAGCATTAACTGTAAATCTCTATTGCATATTTCTTCAATGCAAACGTTGGCCAAAATTTATATTCGTGCACTTTGCTTTAAAGGTCTCTTAAACTTTAAGGAAAAACTTACACTAAAGATTAAAAATGTGTGAACTAAAAGCTTCCACAGATATAACATGTTAAATTTCGTGTTGTAATAAATCAAATATCACCAAGTTATACAAGTAGATCTTCATTTACCTTCGTCCTGTTTTAGACCATTGTACAGTGTTTTGGAACAAATTACACATTTCGTCTATGTCACGGAAGCTTAATCGAATAACAACAGAACAAAAAAATAATAGCAATAACGCTAAAAGACGTGCAAACTGCAACGAAATAAGGCTTAAATGATAATATTTTTTTGGCACACAACTATTATCATGATTTCTTTCCAACGCTATGACAAATACAACGTTATATAATAATGATCTTCTCGTGCTGCTCACGATTGTTCTCAATTGGGAATTTCTCAAATTTGAATACGACTTCTTAATATTACAAAACCAACGTCAACTGATTGATGTTTATAAGATCTTTTTTTAAAATCGCCGAAAAAAACTCAACAAAGTATATAAATATTATTTGTTGAATTACGTTTGGTAGACAAAGGAAGTAAGTGTGTTTATATCCCGGCACTAATTTTGTAGATTAACAATAGGAAATGAATGACTTGTGGCTTGATTATTTTACTCGTAAACGTTACCGTTTAATGATAAATTCTGAGCTATCATAATGCATACTGTATAGTCAAAAGTTCATAATGAAACCTTGAAGAAGAATGTATTAACTCTCATGCAACACTGCATTATATTCGTTGTGAGATGACGCGCTCCATTGTTTCGTCATTTGTCCCACATTTCGGGGAGAGGGGTAACAACTTTGAAACTTTGGTCCTACCCCCCCCTCGTCCCCACTTTTGTCTTGCCTTTCCAACTATTGGTGTCTCCGCCCAACTTTGGTTGTGTTGCCCAAGTTTTGTTTCAGATGCGAATAAATTATAAAATAATTGCATTTTTGTTTGAATCTGGAACAAAAGATATTATAGGATAAAAGAATAGTTTAGAAAGGCAGGACGAAAGCTGAGGGACCACGATAAAGGTAGAAAACTTGAGATTTTCCCCTAGGAAAAGTGGGACAAATGACGGAGAAATTGACCGTGAACGTGTATATAATGTAGTGTGGCATAAATGTCACACTCTCCTTCAAGGGTTCACTATGAATTCTTGGTATAAATTAAATTGCAAGTTTTATGGCTGAAACAGTACGCTTGGGTTAATTGTGAATATGACTGAACCCAAGTAACAAAGAAGTTTATACACGTTTTCAATCATTTATAAAAGTAAACTCTAATTCTGAAGATCCTATATCAAACACGGTACAAAGAGTATTATGTGCCTTACAGACCTAAGATTAGCGTGGTTAAAAGCACTCCAAGTTCGCTGCGGAGATTTGATGAGAAAAATTAATATGTTATTGCTACACTACTAAACGCAAAATATTGTGCAATGAACACAGCATAACCGATGCAACGAACAACAATCCAACTTATTTTAGCTTGGTTTCGAGATATACATTCAACGTTACGTCGACAAAAGTCCTGATAAATTGTTGAGATCTCGCAATAGCGATAGTAACGTATTTCTTTGACGATACTAGAAAATTCAGTTTGAAACAGATATGTGAAATTCTTCTATTAACAGAAAAATACTTCAAAATAATGAAAAATGAACAAATAGAATTAATATGCTATTTAACTTACCAATTAGAGGTTGTCCTTCGTCTAACTGGGCAATTTCACATACACTGTATTGCTTCGTTGCACTGAAACGTCGCCGCTTGGTTGTTGGAACACTGTAGCGGTGATCATCTGAGATGGGTACACAATTGATGCCTGTTGAACAATCACTGGCACAGCAAGACGGAGGAGCATCACACCTTGTTGTTGTACACCATTGATACGGTGTTGATAAGGAGTAGTCATTGTGTTGAGCGACATCCGGTGTTTCACGTAATTTAATGTCGACATGTGTTTTATACATATTAGGGAATATTTAATTAACTAACATTCAGTTGGTAAAAATCATTGAAAAGTCCGCTCGACATTTCCGTTGTAGATAGTGGTAGTGTATTTATTAAAATTCATTTAATTGCACGGGTATCTAAAAGATAACATTTCTATTTTCCGTTCATCCAAGGTGCATGCATAGATTAATTAAACCTAAAAGCTTGTTTGCATTAAGGTGCTTTCACACGTTCAAATATTTTGCTCAAAATTTGAGCTATACCCTTGGTCAAAAATTTCAGCTGAAATTTTGTTCATAATTTGACAGCATTTTGTTACATTTTTGATGAATTTGAACGATTAATCACTTTCTTAGAAGCCTTGTATCGTAATACATTCCCAATCATTGAAAAAAGCAGATCTTGAAATTTTTTCAACTTAAAATTTGAGGTCAAATTTTGAAGCATGATTATTTGCCCTATTTTTCAATTAGATCTTACAGTCGAATTTTGTTTCAATTTTAATTTACAATTTGATTAAATTTAGAGCTCTGACTTTAAGCTCACAATTTGAGCAAAAAGTTTAAACGTGTTATTGCACCTGCGCGTCAAACTTTAATTCAAGTATTTCAATTTGTATTTTGTGCTTCCATAACGGCTGTCCAAATCATGTCATCGCTAGCTAGCATAAATGGCTTCACTCAAAAATTTAACTAAAGCTCGTTTGTAAATGCCATGGGTAAATTATCGCAGTTTGCCGTAAAATATATCATTCACCGAGTACGTTATGAAAATAAACAACCGAACCTGTAAATTTTATGATGACACATAATGTAATTTCGTCCTTAAATTTTTTACCATCTTATGTTTACAGGCGACTGCGCAAATAATTCTTCGTATTTGACCGTATTTTTGACCTTTTGCGAAGATGGATGAAGTAGCTCCCTATTGATGCATAAATCATAATAGACTTTGTTGATTTCGTCAGAAAATAGATACGGTGCAATCGCATTTCATCAAAATTCCCATAAAGTAATTGTATCCTTATCTCAGATAATGTAATTTCCACCTTAAACCTTTTACAATCTTATGTTTGCAGGTGATTGAGCAAAGAATTCTATGCATTTGCCGTATTTTTGCCCTTTTGCGAACTTAGATGAAGTAAGTCCCCTTTGAGGCATAAATCATAATTGAATAAGATTTTGCGCCAGAAAATAGATACGGATCAATCGAACTTCATTAAAACTTCAAAAAGTATATTGGTTAAATAATGTTTATCAAAATTGTCTTTACAGCCTAAATAGGAATTTCAAGACGCAGCAGCTGTGTTAAAACAGTCAATTTCTGATCATATCAGACAAATTTCCCTGATGTCACGCATAGTTTGTATTTAGTTGGTACATATAGGTTAAAATTTTCACACTAGCTGTCCACTATAAATTTATAGGATCAGTACTACACACTATAAAATTCTGCTAAGATTCGAGAGGGAATGGATAAATATTTCTCAACACGTACAATTCAAAGTATACTCGAGAAATCACGGCTGATAGTGATCACTCGTAAGCGTCAGTTTCTATCATAAATGTTTGAAAGATTCATTAGACATCTTTTGACATCTCCATATATACCTACCTTTGCCTTAATGATATACGAAATGCAATGTTTAAAAATTACAAATATTTGAAACCGCTGCTATTGGCATAGGATATGTACTAGCGTTTTCCACTGCATTACTTTGTAACGCCTTTCATAACCGTGTGAGCTAACCAACTTAGCAGCCGGATCTGCGTTTGCATTGTTTTCTCCGTGATCAATGCATCTTGATATAAAACAGGCGCCAACTATACACAAGCAGTATGCAATTATTACTCAAAGTATATAGCCGTCGTGAAGTAGATAAATATAAAGCTGAGCAAACAATCTATATCAGCAGCAGGGTCTAGCGGCTTTGTCCGGATCCTTCTCTTGGTTGGACATCTTGCTAATAAATCGTTGTAACTGCTGTATATGCAGTATATACTTATTGCATGAACTTTAGCTTATCTAGCAGACGCCAAAATAATCAAATATAGGGCTGAGCAAACTATCAGCAGCCGGGTCTAGCGACTTTGTCCGGATCCTTCCCTCGTTAGAACATCTACATCTTGCTATCAAATTATTGCAACTGCTGTATATGCATATACACTTATTACGTAAAGTATAGCCTATCTACCCGTCGCCAAGTAAATAAATATCCGACGGATACGGCTGGGCAAACAGACTAAAAAGGACCGTCATCTTGTCGAGACTGTGTTCGTAATTAGGACATATCGCTATACAAATGACCCTACGATTATACGAGGACTATCCACTTTTACTATACAAAGTGTAGCCTATCTAGATTTTGCTAAGCCAATAAATACATCGTGCAACACGCAACGACTCCAGCTTTGTCCGATAGTCACGAAATACATCATTTAATGAAAGTGAGACAGACATGTTACAACAAATGTGCAGAACAGTGATTAGACATGTAATATAAACCACACGAGCAATTATTCTCACGCAATCATTTGATTTTGACAGAAATTCAAAGTTCAAGCACTGTCTGTTTTGTATAATCTTTCACAATTTTTAGTTCTATACTTTTGCGACGACACATTATCATATTGATCGAATTTGTGCTGTAAGTGCCGGTAATACAAAGTTTCAACAATCTGAGTAGACGCAAGCTGGAAACTACACATTACAGATTTCGCTGGATAGAATTTAAATTTTGTTTGCAGCAAATGATCATCACATCAGCAACGCTTTTGCAAACTTTAATTTCTGAATTTATTCGACAACAACGAATTACGTTTCCAAGAGTTGCACAAACTGAATTAGCCATGTGTTTATCGGTATTCGAAATGCAAATCAATTCAGGAAAAGCAAAATTTCGCATTCCATAAGCAATACATCTGGACCATACACGCTTAATGCTTTAAGTCCTACTGTTAATGCATAAAAGGAAACATAACATTCCGAGTGTTGTATTAAGTAGTTTCACCATTTACCGTATGATTCAACGACTGCATTGTTTGCGCGCTTTGTGAAAAGCTGAAAAGATACCTTTGAAATAGATTATTGGATGGTGAACGTGACTTTCGCTCGAGCGTTTCAAAGACTAGCTGCGACCAGCAATTGTTCATCAGTATTTCAAAGGCAAATGACGAGAAAAAGCAACAGTTCAACCCAAATATTGTTATCCGTTAAATCAAGCCCATGAAATTGCAAATCATGGTGGTTCTCTTCCAATCAACTCAATGTATTGTATGCAATAAAACGTAATAACGAAAGTGCCCACAATTTTTCAAATGTCGTCAATTTGATGATTAAATCTTTACTATTAACATCAAATTCCGAACATTGTGTTCCCGTTTCATGGTCCATGCGCGTAACCGAGACGACCAAGGCACGTTCGCATTATTCTTGAACATTAAAAGATTGGAACACCACTACAATTAATACATGCAACAGTGCTCATACAGAAAGTGAAAATAACGTCGCAACAATGCCTAATATATGTATCTAATTTGTTTAACGTCTGACCGGGATCATCAGGGCTATGTAGTTTTTGACCGTTTCTAAAAAGCTGAATTTATGCACTTAGTTTAATGTTTGGCCGGGATCTCCGGGGTGGGTTATGTAGTTTTCCACGGCTTCTGGAATGCTGAATTTATACCTGATATATGTGTCTGATTTGATTTAACGTCTGGTCGCAATTGTCGGGGTTATGTAGTTTTCCACCGTCTCTAAAAAAGCCGAATTTGTATCTAATATATGCGTCTGATTTGATTTAACGTCTGGCCGGGATCATCGGGGTTATGTAGTTTTTCGCTGCTGCTAAGAAAGCTGACTTTGTACCTAATATATGTGTCTGATTTGATTTAACGTCTGGCCGGGATCGTTGGGATTATGTAGTTTTCCACCGTTTCTAAAAAAGCTGAATCTGTACCTAATATATGTGTCTGATTTGATTAAACGTCTGGCCGAGATCGTCGGTGTTATGTAGTTTTCCACCGTTTCTAAAAAGGTTTAATTTATACCAACCCGACAGGACAATACCGGACCATATAGTATATATTTGAAACAGACAGTGTGCCAAAGTCTAACAGTTGTTTAAATTTGAACACGCATAAAATGTTGCGGCATTAACTATGTTAGATTTTTCTGGAAGCACTGCTGATATTATTGCATCAGATCATAAGTAGTATTTGATCGCTACATGATAACATATCTACTGTAAAACTTCAGTCAGCATTACTTAAACAGTGTTTGCGTTTTGTACTGTCACTTCAACATTTCAAAAATTCGAGCACCTTTCGTCAGCATAGGTTTTAACCGTCTGTACGCTAGGAATTATCATTTAGTCAATGTGAGCAATGTGTGCATAGCGGTAAAAATAATCAGCGTTCATTGTATCATTTACAATCTATTTGAAGAAACTGTCTAAAGCTTTATGGTATCAGCCGTAAATTGGCCGTATTTGGTATCGGGGTGTTCGTGCTCTCATATTTTTGTAAAAAGACCACATAAAAATTGTAGTCTCGTTTTTATCTTTACATCATATGCTGACAATTTCCATTGTTCGGGTTAAATCTAACCGTTAAGGACAAATCATCGCTCGCAGATCATGATTACAGGACACCAAAACTTGAGCAAAATACCATTTTTCAGTATTACTGAACAACTTTTTCCCTTGTATCGCAAAAATGAATTATCCTCATACTGGGTTGTGTCATACATAGCTAAAACAGAAGTTTTATTTTTATGAGTTGACTGGTTGAAACATTTAAATGTTTTATCGTTGTATTCGTTCAAGGACAGTGTATACGGGTAAGAACAGTTGTCTATAATGTCATCCGGTTTAAAAGAAAAGGTTGTAGAGCCGCGCGTTTTAAAAATCAAAATCAAGATTATAGCCTATTACTTTGCAAGAACATATTGGATTAAAATTCCAAACCTGTGATATTGATACGACACAAATAGCTCTTTAACGAAAAATAATGCTTCCGAAATCACATATTTTATGCATAAACTTTGCCCGTTCTTGTTAAAAATTATAACCTAGCGTTTGTTACTACGATTTGATTTAAATTTTCGCAGTGTGTGGACCATTTATGCATGAGTAATGCGCCAGCAAACTTAACGTACGGCCACCAACCATCCTATTTTGCTATTAAGGTTAAAACTGTTATCCAACGTTTTTCTATGAACCATAATTCGGTGCAAAACTGTTCGCGAAAACACAGATTTGCGATAGAAATTCGGTAAATCTGTTTCCGCGGACATTCGATGAAAATTACCGATTTTAATGCGAACGAAAATCTACCAGAATTGGAGTAGTCTGGCGTTGTTCGCAAAAACTGCGAGCTAAACCGCAGGACCGATTAAGTTGTAACGTCAGTATTACGCTAAATTTGGCCCCAAAAGAGACAAACACAAATGAAACGCTCATAGTGTTAGATAACAAGTTTCCTGCCAATTGAAAATCGCCAAAATTTATGTTCCAATACAAGGTGTAATTTTTGGTACTTGTTTCTGATATTGTGACTTTTCTGTTAGCGAAAAATCTATTAAGTTTAAGCATTTGTTCCCTAACAAGGGTTTGCGATTCGCTATCACCTATCACAAAATAGGATGGTCGATGGGCGCATCTTAAGCTTACTTGCGCATAAACTTAAGCTGCACCACGTACCAGCCTCATTTCACACCATATATAAACCGCCGTAAGAGTACAAAGCAGTAGTAATAATTCGGCAGCAGCAGCCGTTTCCAAATTCATAAAATTTCGTTCACGAACGCAGAGCGACTGATTACAAAATGGTTTAGTTTACATTCGCTAACAGATTGCATCTGTTTGTTGATTAACCACCATTACGTTTCAAAATCCACAGCATGGAAACCTTCATTCTGAATTTTTCGTCACTCTAACACATTTCGGTTAGCAAACGTATATATCTGGTGTATAGCTTTCAAAACAGTAATCGGGGGTATTTTGTTCCATAACAAAATTATAATTTTCTTAGTTAAATACCAAATGGTCGCTAACAGAATACTTAATTTTATAACTAATCGTTAATAGGCCAACATCTCATTTATCAAAGTTTGGTATATGTGCGGTGTCCAAGGAACCATTTTTGTGTTCCCTTAAATGGTTATGAATCGTTGATACACCGAACAAGCGACCACCGATCGCTGATGATAGAAGCGGATGGTAGGCGGCGCAGCTTAAGCTTGCTCATGCATTACACAAAACATTTCACTTTAGATATTACATGACATTCTCGCGATCTATCAGTAAAACATAAAAGCGCTTTGATTTGAGTTAAGTACAAATTTAGCTATTATATTTTAGGTATTACTAAACACTATTAACCAAATATTTATTAATTATTAACGACTCATTTGCTCTGATATATGTATGGTTATATCTTATATGGGATCCGCCTTTCACGGAGAACACGCGGTTAAATCATATTTTCATGCTAATTTCATAATTGTTTTTCTATGCACTGAATCGATAGATTTTACATAAGATTTTATATGTGACATAAAAATGTGTGCACTTATAATAGTAACACAAGTGTCATTGTGGGACCAAGTGTTCGTACGTAGAAGTAAGTGACGTCTCGAAGAAATTATAAGACTGACGATTTATACCAATATATTATTCTATAAACGTTATATTAAGTTATGTTGTTAAGCACTGATGTAGCGAAACACAGCATAGAAATCTATTCACAATGAAAAATAGCTTAGCGCCGTTAAAATTACATAAACTAGTACATAAGCCGAGAAATAGTCTATTTTCATATAATAAAAAGAATTAGTAATCAGGCGGGAAACTCAACAAAAGCCTTAAGATTACCTAGTTTCTGTGTTTTTGGACTGTTTGATGTCAAATATTTATATCTTTTTATATCTTGCTTTCAATTGCGGTTTTTACTGAATCTGTAAATCATTGATGCGCATAGAGGGCGAAATATGAAGTTACCCCCAAAGCTTCCGCGTCTCCTCCGCGGCTTAAAGGCTTAGCACCACCCCGCGCGCCGAAGGCGCATGGTAATTTGAAAAAATGGTTAAAATTAGCACAGATTGGTAAAAATTAAGCAAAGTTGTACCAAAAAACGTATTCCTACAATCTTATCCCAACATCGCTATTTTGTTCCAGATTTTTGCTACAGTGCCTGTCAGCACCACCACCGCTAAACGGTCATTCAGCAAACTTTGTCTACTACAGACCTACCTTCGATCGACAATGGGTGAGCAGCGATTTTAAGGCCTTGCATTTATGTTAGTTAATCTACAAAGATGCACAGTTTATCTACGACGAAGTAACAGATGCTTACGCTAGAAAACACAACCCTTCGGCTGCACCTGATGGAATGACATCTCAAGGGGACATATGTACCACATGTACAATTGTTTATAGCTTTAATTTTTTATCGTATAATGCACGAGTAAACTTTAAAGTGACCCCACCAACCTCCATCCTATTTGGTAATTTTGCACAAAAATTGTTAAGGAACTCTTTTAGGTCAATTATAATACGGCGCAATACTGTTGGCGAATACACTACGCAGAATTGAAATCTAAACATTTTGGGCTCGCGAAATTCGAGTGAAATTACCTAAATTTATGAGAACGAAAATTTGTCGAATTTGAATCAAGCAGCTTTTGTTCGCGAACTGTAAAGAGCATAACTATAGGATTGTTTGCTTGTGCCGTCAGCTTTGCATTAAATGTGCTCGCGAACAATGAATAATCCAAATTTAAATGATAAAATGATTGAGCAATAGGGAACCGATTTTTTGCAAATTGAAAACGCCGAAATTCTGTCGAACGCAAGGTATATTTTCTGGCACTTGGATTTGATATTGCCAAATTTCGGTTTGCGAAAAACCTTACGAAATTCAGCCTTTTCCGTAACAAGGTTTGCAATTGATATCGGTAATTAAAAAAGTATGGTTGGTGGGGTCAGCTTAACTTTACTAACGCATCAATTAAAGTTTTCCGTTCACGCCTGCAGCAAGAATTACTAAGTGCTGCTAAGGGTGAGAACACAGAACTGTCGCTTAGTTTAGCATATGGTATTTTGAAGCGGAATTTCATTGATTCCACTTGCATTTGAAAATATAGCCTGGACTTACATCTTAATCGAACCATGTCCACACCCCCATCACATAATCCTAGTGAGATGCCTGTCTGTCCGACGTGTTTTATACTAGCTGCTTCGCACGGACCGTTTATATAATTATGGCGTGGTACATTCAACCTAAAGCCGGTTATATTGTGATCTATGATTCTGTAGGTCTGCTCGTTAATATTTGCAGTCTACATGGTCCCAACTTTAGCATATATATTCATCGTTTGCCAATTCACATTAATAGAATTAACCACATAACAAGGACTTTAGTCACATTTTATCAGTTCCATGTTTTTCCAATAATGATTGTGTATGTTAGGAAAACCATTTATTTGCTTGGATCAAAAACCACCTCAAATGTAAAAATTAAAGTGCTGGCAGGATTGAAAAGACATCTTCTGGATTGGTAGGACGGGACAACGCACCAGACCACTCTGATATGGTTTAACAAACGTGTTCTGCATTACATTGTGAGTCATTTGACCTGTGGTGCGAGTTTCCTAAAGAGGTTTGAAACGCTGCAGATATTCCAGTCTTAATAATGTACAGCGGCTAGAAAGTAATTAACAGCAATAAACCAGATTAACGTGACAAAAATACAACATGGAAAGCTAGCTACCCGTTTTTTGCGGTTATAGCCAGCAAAACCGTTACAAAATCTCTCAACATTTGGAAAGTCAATTTCGATCACCCTATCGGAGTCCATTCTTGTTTTACCACTGAAAAAATTATACGGATTAATGCAGCCGTTTTTCGTTTACTCAAAATTATGCAGCAGCAGAGGAACCATTAATGGGCTGCTGTTGCCAAATGGTAACAAGTTTATTTCTACATTTAACTGATGTTATTCGTTAAGATCATAGCTATTAGTTCAGGCACCAACATATAATTTTGTCTCGATTTAGGATCGGGATTTCAGCATTATCTTATCTTCACAATTACAGTATTATCTTTCGTTCCACAGATACAGTTACAAATTTTGGTGATTATTTACTTATACCAGAACATGTTTTTTAAACACCGGTTTTGTTCTAAATTTCAACTCGGAAACTATATTTTCACAAACTAACCGTAATTATATTTTCGGCTCTTTGGTGACAGTAAAATGGCCGTAAAACTAAAGCATTCCAATTTACCTTACAAGTTGCATTGCCGAAGAAGACATACTTTCTATTCTTAATCAATACCGCGTTAGTAACGCAATTTTCACAAACTAACCGTAATTATGTTTTCGGCTCTTAGGTGACGGTAAAATGGCCGTAACAATCCCTAAAGCTTTCCAATTTACATTACATGGTGCATTGTCGAAGAAGACATACTTTTACCTATTCTTAAGCAAAAACCGCGTCAGTTACGCAATTTGAGAAAGTACACTCAACTCGCACATCAACCTATTATGAAGTATCCGGTATTACAATAATATCGGTTAACTAAAATCAGGGCCTTTTAGATACAGTTTTAGCCATAAAACTACATCGATGAGATGACTGTCAACACGGTTAGCCAATAAAATTATCTTTTTTGTTCAAAAGAAATATGAAACTGAATATCATAACAAAGTGAGGTAAAATGCGTTACTAAAAATTTCATACTTACTAATCAACAAGTGCAACAGAAACATGAAAGATGCAAAAAAATTGGTGAAATACACTATGAGGTATCGGTGCACAGCAGTATTAACAGATAATATATTAATAATAAACGCTACGAGTGGTGGGATTCGAACTTCTGTAGAAGCTCGTCGAAAATATTAAATTACTTTTTTATAACCTAAATTGCCTAAAGCTGTAGTGTCTCGAAAATATGGGAATCAAATGGTGAACCAATGAATTTTTATACCTAAGTGGAAGAAATAAGTACTTGATGTGATCCGAAGAATTTGAAATGTTCTAATGAAAAGATGGTTGTTTGGTCACAGCTTGGCAACAAGGCAGACATAAGCAAAGGCTTTTAGGCCGCCTCACGTTAAACCCACATGTGAATTTGTACACCGTTACAGCCAATCAAACGAAAATTAACATATTTACAAGTTTTATAACGTACAGCTTTGAAAATAGTGTTTTTCAGCGACAATAGGTTAAGATGTGGAGATTGAAATCAAGGTCTAAAAACTGCGCCAATTCGTGTCAAGACAAAACTTTGAACCCTCACGGACATCGATACGACCAGCCTTTGTTGAGTTATGAGTGTCACTGAATTTATCGTAATTGAATAATGTAATTTTAATTATTCTCAACTACCGACACGATAGTTTTGAATAATTTTAAAATACAAATCCCACAGCCTAAGGTAGTTGGGAATATAATATAATCATATGAGATTAACAGTTTATTAGCGTTTTCAAACTTGAACAATCCAAGGTTGTCGCTTGCATATAGTCATTACCTGCATAGATTCCGCGTAAATAAATATAAAACTCTTGCTTAAATGTAAACATGGTCGATAAGCAATATAAAACAGACACAAAGGTGTGCCTATAGCGTTGAAATCTGAATAAGGTTGAAGACGTTGCCTAGCCCGGTTCTATAAAACTACGCATTCATTTTTGCTACTGACATAGAACAATAATGCTCCATTTTGTTGCAATTTGTTTAGTTAAAGCATTGCTCGTTTCTTAGGCTGCCACACAACTTGAACGACATGTAATAGTAGGACTGTACGATTCTGTACATTATATTGATTGATATGTATTGGTTGTGGTACAATTTTACACAATTGCAATAACATCATGAGTTTGACGGAGTTTAGACAATCGTGAGTAAAAACCCTGAATGTACGGATAGTACAAATAACTTATGACAAGGTGTAGCATAATTTAATGTTATATATTTAATGCTTCGTATAATGCAAGTTGTACTATGATTATATATTATAGGTATATGGCGTAATATTACAAACCAAAAGAAACTATATTTTATTATAAAGCTGATATCAGTATTAATTTAAGTATGTTTCGTTGCATCTGTATTGTATGAGTGGCCAGAAAGCATATATAATCTTGCTTATTTTTTGCGAAATTCCCTGAAACACCGTGTGAGGTGTTTGGTCTACTGTTTATGATTTGGTCTACCAAAAATTTTATCTACCATAATCATTATAGCACTATTGCAATCTGCTGCCCCATACCTATTGTGAAGTTTATTAAGGCCAGTTCATATTATTTATTACGGAAACAAAAATTTGGCCTAAAATTTAAACATTATGAATCCTTTCTCATCAAACAAGAGTTTTATTACGATAATTTCACTGCGAGCCATTGTCAAGCAATTTGTGTTAGTTATGTAATCTTCCAAATAATGAGTTGTCGCATAAGCTGAAATTCCCATACCATTTGCCTGTGAGATGAGAATGCAAGTAAATCATCGGTGCACAATGTTGCTTTAAAGTATTCTTAAGTGAACGTGCCTAATAGAAGAAAACATCAGCTGCACATTTGAGACTTACAACTTGCTGAAGCGAATGTACACAAATACTAGAAAATTCGTCGATCGCACATTACACTTAAGATTTAGTGAAATGAACGTGCGTAACAGAATATAACCTGAGCTGCACGTTTGAGACTTAAAACTTGCTGAAGTTTACTAACTGAAATATAGGAAAATGCGTCGGTTGTACATTTAACTTTCAGCTTAGTTAAGTAAACGTATCTAAATACAACGAACACATCAGCTTCACGTTTGGATTTAAATTTTATGACAAAGCTGGCGCATCCACTTTGCAATCATAAGCCAAATTTAATTGGTGTTTTCAAAATACATTCTTGTTAAACTTTGTTGACGTTGAAAACAGTGATAAGCAATTCGTTATTTGGCATAGAAATAATTTCTGTTCCTATACTCTTTAGATAAACAGATTCTGCAGTTTCCAAATACGAAAAAAGTTCCTATAAGGTGTGGCTTAATGAAGGCTTCAACCGGCACGTTCAATAAGACTAGGAAGGTTTCATGTTGTTTGAGAGTTGTCGTTCTTATTTTGCAAATAAGCTTAGTTTTCGCCGTAATTATCGTCATTGAGTAATTTTCTTGATGCATCAAAACTGCTAAATAATAACGTATTGTTTTATGAAAATTGCGAAAAAATCATAGCTATAGTGTACAGAAGATTACCTAGACAACCATATTCATTTCTACATTTTTGAGTCATGATTTTACAGAGTACATATGTACTGTGACCAGTTCTGGCCCTAAGGGATCAGAGCTGCACCACCATTCCCCGCTGTGGTGCCCGGACAACCTTGGGTTCCCCGATTCCCCAGTGAACGGCTAGTTGACCAAAGGAAACCGGTTAGCTTAGTATGCTGCTTAGGGTTCACCAAAGTGTTTGTCGGCCCACGTTTCTAGTGGTATGAAGATCCCCTGAGAGATGATCAACCTTTAAGCCTGCCCACATAGTAAGGCTAATCCGTCTTTCCCTCATTTCGCTCACAGCCCCACTGTTTAGGATTCCCCTTTCTTTCTCATGTGTTTGTGGGCGTGAGCCCCTGTGGGATGCCCCGGTTGTCTTAACCCGAACCCTGCAACAAAAAGTAACTCTTGGTAACGCCTGGATGCTGATCCCGGGGCCCTTACCTTTGTCTAGATACTCTTCACGGGGTGGAGAACCGGACCCCCATGCCCCCATGTCTCCAAACCGAATGCTCGGTACGCAGGTTATTCCCTAGAGAGGACCTAGACTGCTTGTGCGTTTTTTGGCAAATTTTGTCCTAGTTTCCTAACCACATCCCTATGTTCTCCGTGCTCAAATGATTTAACATAAGTTAGGCTTTAATTTCTAATGACAATGCGTACCGCTTATGGAAAAGTGACCAAAGTAACCCTGAGGGGCGTAAATAAAATGTAGGCCATGCCGTTCTCGATATACTTAGCCTAAGCCTTAGTCTTAGCCTAAGCTAAGGTTTTTATATGACACATACACTAAGCCTACGCGTAAGTCGGGGGCTGCTGCCCCCGAACCCCCCGCTCTAAGCTGTTCTTTTTTCTAACGTTATAACGTACCGCCCCTCAGGGTTACTTGGGGGAAAAAGTGAACGCGTCAACAATTTATTCATGTACTTAGGCATGAAATATATATACACATTGATATCCAGTAAAACAAACATATATACAAGTAATATGACAAAGTACCACGCAGACTACCTGACCCGCAATTACCGTGGGATGTCATTTTTCGTCCAGGTTCGACTCACTATAACGACATACAAACTTTCGGCCACTATTTTTGTTTGTCACCACAGTTTACGCGACCCGTGAGCGGACGATTTCTCTACTGTTTCCAGTTCTTTGTTGATGCTTGTATATTGACGTCTTTAAATTCATATTCTCCAGCAAGTTTACAGAGCCTGACGTGACCTGCGAATGTCCTTCCAAAATTCGTGGCCCTATGGCTTAAGTTATCATTTCTTAATGTAGAAAATGGTTGTCACCGAGACTGAGTAAAGGGCGAGAAGAAGTGCGCAATTCGATGGCCAGTGCCGCGTCCCATGAACTCAGGATGAAGTTGACTGTTCTGCCTAGTATCCGATACTAAGGGAGAAATTCCGACGAGGTGTAGCGTAGCTGCGCGGCTTAAGAATCCAACTCTTAGTTTGTAGCTGTGCTAGAGGCGTGCTCCTCCAAAGATTTCACGAGGGCAGAGGTTCGACTATAAGGGAGAAGGCTCGGTGATTCTTTGAGTAAGGTGAAGTCTAAGGGTCGCAGCTCACTCCATCTCTTTCCTCATTCTTACCTTGGTCTCACTTACATACCATTACTGGAATCGCTTGCCTATTTTATCCTAGTACGAAGCCATTTGGCATAACCCGAAACCTGCGCGAGCCTGCCATACCACTCTTTAGTTAGTCGTTTTAGAAATCAGTTAGTTTAATGTTTAGTAGGGTGAACGTCGAAATACCGTTCCGTTCAAGCTTAATGGGGAGCTGGGGGAACGATAACGTCAGTTGGGCCATGAAAGTTGCCTGCATCCGGCATGTGCGGGTCTGGCCAACACAGGTTAGTTACTGACTAAGATAGGACGAACCTCCCTACCGTAGCTGTTCGACTTCAGAGTGCCCGTCGAAGCTTTTAAAATTGGGTCTTCCTCAGCAAACAGAAAATCTGACGAGGACATCATCTCGAATTTTTACGAGTGCTAAAATGGAGGCCTTGTGCTAGAGTTCTGAATTTTCTCCTCCTTAACTTGGGTTCAATTGGAAGGGAGTACTGTCCGTGCTTTCATAGCGTGCCCCCTGCACCCAGAACGGTGTCCCCTCACAACTACGCCGTCCCTTGTTGGTAGGCCTGCCCGAAGCGCGAAGGCCCTGGACGTACTGTTAAAAGATCAACGGGGCTTCCTACTGTTGCCGCACGACTTTGAAAGACCCGCTTATCCGGTTGAGGGTTAGCTTTTGGGCTCACAATGGCAACACTCGGCTCTACTAAATTATTTTAACACTTAGTTCGACGGCTGGCCAAATTCACGACTGCGACTTCGACTTATCCAACTCAGCAAGCTTCTCTTTTATCCCGTGTTCCCATATGCCTCCTTCTTTCCCTTTTCTTTCTTGTTCATACCCATGACCCCTAATTACACCGTTTGCAACAAAACTAAAACTACTACCCACCGAGCGATTGTGTGTTAAAATGTGCGCAATGAATAGAGGTACCAGTCGAGTATGGTCGGGACCTAATTTAGGAGCGACAGGTCGTTATTTCTAAGGCACACGCACTTACGGGCGGGCGAAGCATCCTTCGCACACTCCAGCACCCGCAAGAGCGGCCCATGCGATTTAAATTTGAAGACCGAAAATACCAGGTGGGCTTTCCTACATGCCACACGAGAAAAGACCCACGCAAAAACCCAAAAGAAAAAGAATGCGAAGTGGCGAAAGCACAAAAAACTGCAGGAAAGTGTGGCGACAATCGCCAAAACGAAAAATCCAAAACTTGAAGTTGTCAGCTTGGCCCCAACGCATGGGGCAGTCTCCTTTAATATACGCTCTGTCTACCCCTCTGTTATTTGAAATTCTTGTCCCCAGCTTGGAAATGCAAAATCCTAAACTTGAAAATGTTAATAATACAATGCAAAATATTCCAAAATATGACTACCAGGTTAAATAACTACCAGGAAAAACGATGCTTAAATGTACACAAACACTATCGGCTGATCAAACGCAGTGTAGCCCCTAAAATAAAACAGTTTGGCGTGTCGTGCCATGATAAAGTGCCTGCAGACCAAACAAGCTATGAGTACGCGGCGAGCTGGTAAACAAATTAAACCTGGCGCTGGTCAACTCGAGGTTTCGCTTATAGCAAAATATATCAGCACTTAGGCACTTATATTTGACAAGAAAATATTTTTATTTTTGTTATTTTCAGATGAACGGAGAGAGGTAGGCGGCCAGGGGCGAGATCGGGTCTATGCGCAGGCAGGTGCCTGCTAGAGAAAGGAGAAAATTTTATGTGTATCTAATGGGTTGCCTGTTAGAGGCCATTTTAGGTGCCAAACATAGATAATTTTAGTATTCCGAGTGGGTTGTTGGGATCCTGCACGGACTGGTAGAGGTAAGCGGCTCCGTTTTTCGGTGGAATAGGTAGCATAACACCCCGTGGCAGTGTTTACCCCCAAGAATCGCGAAGTTTCGGTTATTTTTGAGGTCAATTGAAACTTAGAAAAGTGAATGTTTAAACGCCTAGACCAGTATCCCTCCAAGTATTTACGATTAAGGGTTGGGCGATCCCAAATGCGTGATTTCGAAGTCTTAGTGAGCCATAATTAGCGCTAAACCCATTTCACCCTAGTTGTACGAAAGTTCCAAAATTTGGAAATTTAATTCATTCACGAGTAAACGATAATCCTCTCATGTTCTGCTGAATCCTTTTCGGCCAAAGTACCAACTCCACTAAATACTACAATAACTATTCACCCAACAATCATATTCTTACCTCTGCGTACCAGAATAGGTCTTCTCGAGAGCTAAATCATTACAAAAGCTATGGACTTGAATTTCATACAGTTCTGAACCGTGCCCCGGCCCGTCCTGACACGCGTCACTTAATTCACATAACGATATAACCAGTATTATAGTTGATTTGCATTGCGCATTCGGATCTATCTTTGTGCACCGAAATCGCGTAGCCGGGAGCCCGAATTGTGAAAAAGTTCCGAGAATTATTTACGGCTCATAAAGACGCGCATGCGTTGTTTCCGTTTAGTACAAAAGGAAAATACTATTCAATATTTTATTGCACACGCACAGATTGTAGGATCGGATACCTAGAAGTTAGGATAGTGAAATATCCACTGCCATGCGAAAATCATCCAGCGCACATCGAGCGAGTGGAGCGTGATTGGAGTACAAAAGGAAAATACTATTCAATATTTTATTGCACACGCATAGATTGTAGGATCGGATACCTAGAAGTTAGGATAGTGAAATATCCACTGCCATGCGAAAATCATCCAGCGCACATCGAGCGGGTGGAGCGTGATTGTACATAAGTTATACAGAGGATATAGTTTATTTTACAACAACGATTAGTTATACGCAGATTTGCACTGGAATCTCGCTCCACCGGTATCCGGCCGTCCGTCAGGTTTAAATTCGCCCCATCTAAGTTCCAGTTTCAAATATCCCTTAAAAACGGCTACAAAATTTCCGGCTGCTGCACATACACTGAGACAACGATGTCATGTTTCCGCTGGGGAATAGCGTCAGTGTTTTGCCACTTGGTGCAGCGAACATATCTTGTGAATACAATTGATATGTGTTTTAGAAAGCAATAAAAATTAGCTTGAATATGCGCGGCAAGCTAGAACATTTTGCTTGCAGAAATGCTGGAACGATATAATCTTGAAAGAAGAGCTTCAAAATAAATGATTATAGCAGTACAGTACAGTGATAGCTATAGGGTTATTCTTGTTCGCGATTGCGAAAAATATGCCCTCCATTATGCTATGTTTGTTAACAGTCAAATTGTACATGAGGAAACCAAATGGCGCAATGTGGATTTTAACATAAATTTTATACTTCTATAACGTTACAAGTTGCACGCCATGTAGAATTTTTGTCCACGTACAGCATGCGTAACACCGTTAACGATATAGTGTACGGAACAACCCCACAGTATTCTAAGTAATTATATATGGTCTTTCGGACACCATCAGCATTTATGTATGGTATCATGAACACCGTAAGCTACCAACTAGCGGTGTTGAAAGTGCTTTTGGAAGATTCCTTGGTGTTTTAGGTCGTAGGAAGTTTGTACACTGCAATTTTTGTCCATGCACTTCCTATGCAAAGCTTTAAGTGGCTTTGCTTATGGCATACAATCAATTAATAACTATTTTGACATTTCCCTTAGC
>JASANE010013368.1:0-52980 GCA_030248225.1 Trileptium ribeirensis | reverse complement strand
ATGAAGAAATTTTAAAATTTCTCCCCCATAGCGCCCTCGTGGAAATTCCGTTTGCATAGTTCGCTCTATTATTTGCCTACTTTTTTATAACAACGATAAAGCGACAGCTGCGGCCTATTTCATGTCACAGTTCTAAAAGATTTGGATCGCACTATAGTAGTAGTGGTTCGTTTATCACCAACCATAGGATGCCGCAGCTTTGACGGGTTTTGCGCCAAGAATTAAGTCCGTCAACCCAACCTGAACCAAAAAGGTATAAACAATTGATTGCCGAGCACGATCGATGCTCAATGCAGTAGTACGGTAAACATTTTCACCAATTCTCCGCTGAAAACAGGGCAGATGATGGTTTCCGCTTTTGGAACCACGGAACTCTTCCTCTAAACAGGCTCCTCAGTCAAAGGCGGCATATAAATACGCCGCCTACCATAACACCATGCTTACAACACAGCCCTACGACTTAAATCCATATTACAACACACACTTGCATCTTAGACAGTAGTCATTAACAGAGAAGCGAAGTCAGCGATTAAATAAGCAATTAATGTTTTATCAACAAGTTGAAACAAACAAACAAAAGGGTTTATTATACAAGAAGGATAAAGAGACATCAAGTATACTAAACAATTACGCCAGTAAGGGAGCAAAACCGCTAAAAACTGACAAAAAAAGTTATTAAACCATCGAATCCAAGGCATGCAAAGCTGCGTATACGACAGACATGCTGCTTTTGCCGCAAAACCCCTGACCGGTAATAAACTATGTTGTTGTGTATTGTTATATTTAGAATAGACAAGTATATCAAGTTTTACCTGTTGACAACGACAAGTCCAAACTTAGATATATACGTATGTATCACATAGATGGTACATATACACGCTATATATCGTATATATAGTATAGTGGGCCGGCGCCAATGAGGGTTTCCACGGCTATGTACCCCGTTTCCTGTGAGCATCGGTATGGTTTGAGCCAACATTTAAAACACATCGAAAGTTCTAAAAAGTCGCCTACAAAAAAAAGTACCAAAAAATTGGTCTTTTACAATATAAACGATGAATAAGGACCGCTCCAGTTAAAAAAAAATTACAGTACCGATGTTGGAAATAAGTACCTGCCTACATCGTTGTGGGGATGCCGCGACGATAGAAGTGCAACTAAAATTTTGAGCATGTCCAACTCATTGGATAACCGGTATTGATAAATTCATGCAACAAAGCACCGATTACTTATTATCATCATCATACATCAAAATTATTAAAATAAATTCTTCAGCAATTTTAATACCCAAAAATTCTATCAATATTTGACAAAAATGTACACAAAAAATAACAGCAATATTCATACATTCATTGAACGAAGCATAAGCAGTCGAAAATTAATCATTTTTGAAAGAACATAAACGAACAAGTAAAACGCGACAGCAAACAAACACTGGCATTTCCAGGACTGTGGCGCGGTGGGGGGGCCCACCCCGTCAGAGTATTAACACACCACACAAACGTGAAATAAAAATATATAGTCAAAATTGAATGTCGAAAAAATTTAGTGTAACAAACCGCCCCCTGTCAGAAAAATTTTGCGAAACCACCCCCCAGCTGTTAGAATTTTCTGGATCGCCACTGCAAACACACACAATACACGACAGCCTACCTATATATACATTAGATATTATTAATTTGTTTGTATTAGATACAATTTACACCATATACTCACTGAATACAAAGTACACAGTACGATGAAACGGTCAGCCGGCTCCGTGTTCCTAATGGATCGGATTACTTGATCTACAGCGTCACTCGCGCTCTATTCATGGACCGCGTCATATCACCAGTGGCGGATCCAGGGGGGGGCGATAGGGGGCGGTCGCCCCCCCCCCAAGATCGGACAAGTAATTTAGAAGCAACTCAAATTAATTAGGCACTGCAGCAACACTTCGCCTTAAAAAAACCCCATAAGTTCGTCGTGAACGTACATTTCAGAACAGATCATCATTTGGTGAAAACCGATCTGCGCTTAAATTCTATAGCTATTATATTATTTCTATAACTATTCGATATAGTACAGCTGCGTTATATGTGCTTTTGGTTATTTTATAGAAATCTACTTTTATTGGTTAAAAAATTCTTCTGACTCATTTTGTTTTTTAGTGTATGCTTTACGTTTGTATAATATGTTCTAATACGTTTGTTTATAGCAACGTCACTGGATAAATGATATATAACACCAACTACAGCATGTTTCTTGTTGAATAGAGGTCGCAATCAGGTCGGGTGCAGGTCGAGTGGGGTCTAAACTCAGTCCTAAAAATTTGTCTTCATAGGTAAAAATTCTCACGTTCAACATTCCAAGAACGAATCCTGATCATAAAGGACAGGAAAAATTTTAGCTTTGCGCTAAAATTAATAGGTGTATGCCGCCATCTTTACCCAATAATAAAATGACAAAATTATAACATGAAAGTTTCTGTGGTTATCGAGTACCGTAGCACACTCACGGAAACTGTAGCTTTGAAGTCGGTTCGGGCCCGGAAATGCAGAACCAATGCGACCCCTACTTCTGAATATATACTTCGTCTCAACTGTTTCGTGCCGATGTTAGACGCAATAATTTTAGATTTCCAACAGCGTTTTGCGAAGCATACGAGCATAGCTTGTTATCTTCAAAATCTCATTCCATTTCGAGCAAAAAATGCCCGTTGGGAGGATATCTCTCCTGCATATGAAAAATATTCTTCGTTACTGGCTGGTTCTGCAGACGACGTCAAGGCTGAATTTTACGTTTGGCAAAAATACTGCAAAAATCTTACTGATATTTCGGCAATTGAAACGCTAAATGTTTGCAACCGCCGTATCTTCCCAAATATTTTTCTACTTATCAGAATCTTTGCAACGCTTCCAATTACTACGTGCGAAGCCGAGCGACTGTTTAGCAAGGTGGAGAGGACACTGACAGCTCTGCGCAGTACGATGTCAGAGGATCGATTGGAAGACTTGATAATAATACAGGCTCATAGATATGCATTGCCTAATACAGATGAAATTATTGACCTATTCGCTGCTAGCAAAACTAGGAAACTTCCTTTTGTTTTATAAACTAAGTAGATTCATTATGCTATAAGATAATGACCGCATCCTCCAAGATTATTAGCTGGATCCGCCAGTGCATATCACTGGCTCACTTCGTATACTGGGCAGTTCGAAGCACTGGCTCAGCGACAACACCGAAAGATGGCACGCGTCCTTTAGTCGAAAATCACTATATATACCAATATTGGAGTATACGTTGAAAGTTGATAATAATTTCAGCAATTTTACTCAGATACCGCTATTCTAAACGACAGGCGAATGACTACGGGTTAACAAAAGGACCCGCTGGAAAGTTTATCTAACGTAATGCATAGTTTCTCCACGAAATTTTGCAGTAAATCTGCCAAATCAGAGATATGTTACACATATTAACGAAATCATACATAAATCTGGGTAAAAAAATTGTATTTCGAAAACATTTTTTACCAATAATTCCCCCGCCACGTAGGTATTGGGTCCATCATGGCTAAAAATAGTTCAGAAATCTTGGCGTGTGAAAATGCTCTACATTTTGGTAACAATATCTTCACGCAAATCGTGGTTTGGAAATTTGAGATAAACTTTGGGGTTAACGGACTCGGATGATAGCCGTTAAGAGCATAGCAACCGCTGCTAAGTGCCGGGTAAGTGAAATAACTTTAACGAGAAAATCTTAAGTGTCCGCCAAATACGTTGAACATCTCAAATAATATGCGCACGAAACTTGTGTCGGTCAACAAAATACCGACTATGTAAGCCCTTATACGCGATTTTGTCTAGCGAGGAACGAAACCCTGTTACAAAGAGTGACAGAGTTCGCTCGTTAACTGCGTACATACAATTTAATCTCAAAGCCATTAGTCTCAATAACAAGCATTGGTGCAAATCCCGACAGGGAAGTATTGGTAGCGGATTGATAATATAAGATCAAATCCCCTGGGTATTAGAACTGAGTCCCAAGGTCTCATGTCGTAGAGCCAAACTTTAAAAATAGAATCTACGCCAATGTAATCATAACAGCACTGCCACAATGTGATTTGTATATTCATTTTGCATTCCCTCAGCCACGCCGACACAACCGATCGCAATCCCTTTGGAACCCATACCATTTTCGGAGTTGTGTCATCAACTTAGCCGACGATTTGCGTCTTAGCCAAATAATCTTTGACCAAAAAATATAATTCACAATGGTCTTCATCGAATAAAACGACGACTGAACAACTCACCTTGATCTTAACACTAAATTAATTTTCGGCAAACAGGAACAAATAATAATTAATTTCCGAATTATATAATCAGGATAATACTAATTTATATTATAATTACTAAAAAATCAAGAACATTCAATACACTAAAAACAAAGAACACTACACAAAGCAAAATAACAATCAGAAAAAACGTGTGTTAATGAACATACAGATATTATATATACATGCATACATTTCGGCTAGAATATTTCTGCAGACGAGCAATTTTAGCCACGGTAGTAATTCCGCCAATAATTTTTGCACAATGACCTTGTGAGATTTGCTCAAAATGATAGTAATTAAGTAGGGTTTTGTGCTCCGACTAAGTACGAATGTATATACGTATAAAATGTAAAATAAACCATGCATATCGCACAATATATACTGTCAAATTTGCTACAATAGATAGGTATATGTTTCTTCCACCAAAATTCCTAATATTGACACAGTCAATTTTAATCCATCATGAAATGTAAGCACACAGGGTTTGAAAATCGGCATATTATATTATGAATAATACATTGTTTCATAACAGAAACAGCAAAATGAAGAAAAAAACAAACAAACGTAGTGACAAACACTAAATACAATAGTTTTTTTCTAGGTTTGTTGTTGCGCAAACAAGACAGTCGGAGTTTGAGACGACAAAAACCAGATCCAAACAATTAGATTGGCTCATTCACCGTGTAGTTGGTTGACACCACTCACTGCCAGCAGAGTAGACACACAAGTTATTGTTCACCGTCATTTAGCAATCATGAGGTTTTCTGAATCGAAAAAAACACTACCACGATTTTGCTTTAAACCGGATGACATCCAACGGTTGGTTCGAGTTTAAACTAAGTCCAATCAATCAACAATTATTATTTAGTTCACACACCAAAGCCTTCGCGGCATCACAATTTATAACAAGTTTTGCTATTATTCTATTATGACCAGACATATTCATAACGACCACAGTGTCAGTGTTATTGTTGTAGTAATTATTGTTTGTTGCATTTTTGACCCAAAACGAACTCTGAGCGGCATTTTCAAAATACATTGGAACCACAGACAATAGTCTCACATCAGCCTTGGCGTATAAAAATTGTTTACAGCAATGTCAAAGCAATCACAGCGGCAGCAGGAGGAGGAGGATACAGTCGTGACAATCAGGCGACGAGCTGGGTACATTACACCATTTTGGCAGAATATCATTATAATATAATGAAATTACTGTAAGCATACTAGTTATTATTTGAATATTATTATATCTTAATTGTTAATTTATTATTAATTATTATTTTTATTAATTTATTATTATTTTTATTAATTTATTATTATTTATTATTTTCATTAATTTATTATTATTTTTATTAATTTATTATTATTTATTATTAATCATTATTTTTATTAATTTATTATTATATATTTATTATTAATTATTATTTTTATTAATTTATTATTATTTATTATTAATTATTATTTTTACTGATTTATTATTTATTATTAATTTTAATTATTATTATAAGCAATATTATTAAAAATAGTATAGCTATTTTTGTAATTATAACGAAAACGTTGACAGTTAGTAGCCTCGTGTAGGAAAACCCAAATTTATTGGCATCAATTTATGCAATCATCATTCATTTCCACTCTCGGTCTGTTTGGAATGAAAGGAAAAAAATCCACACAACGGCCGGACTCGTTATAATAATAATATTGTGTTTTCAAGCCGGTAACAAACATATTCTGTCCGTCCAAAATTATTCTAAAACTTTTTTGTGATATTTTCAAATAATGAATTTTGTTGATATTTTTAAATTTTAGTTAAATTTATTTTTTCGCGAATCATTAAAATGTCTTCATTATTGCAAAAGAATATTCTAATCAATTATAAAAACAATAATAATAATAAATCCTAGTTATGACCTGTGAGAGCCGTGAAGCTTCCATCCGTCAACCGACAAACGCGGCATTCAACGCCGTGCTGCTTAGCAGAAACCAACGTGAGCTAGACGCAAGGAACAGCTACAAAAATCCATAGGTACGGCTGGATCAATCGTAAGTGAATCCGCTAACCCAAAGCGGAAAAAACTTGCAAGCTACATGCATACCTTCTCGCCGTGAGTACAAATACAGTCAAGGATTAAGAAAATAATAGCAGCAGCAGCAGTCATTCAGCACCAGGTTCAGGTTTGATACCATCATAATCATGGCTTATCCGAGACGGTTGGCCCTATCGGCCAGGACGACGCAATACATTAATGTCCATCGACCCGATTCCCGAAACATGCTGGAAAAATAGTAGCAAAGGCATCCAAAGGAATAGCAGCTACAAGGTTCGCAAGAACCAGAGTATCCATTGTGTCGCAGAGTTCAGCTGGCAATAACAATAAATAACCATGTGATATTACTACTATATTATAAGTTAAATACAATTATTATTATTTTTGTTATGTAATCTATTTTATTTCAGACCCATCAATAAACCTTCGAGAATCAACGGAAAAAACGGCAAGTGACACAAGCGAACGAGAAACAGATAAAAAACAAAAATTGTTAGTATATTCGGCCTTCTTTAACAATATTGATATGTAACAACGTCTTAACAATAGCACGTCACGACATCGGTTATCGTCCATATTGGCAACTCAAATGGTCCCATCACGTCGAAAAATTGTTTGTGACACAGCTGCATTTCAATTTAAATGTACCAAAATATTTCCACAATATTATGTCGACGCCCTATTGTCACCAAGATTGTACTCGGACACACATTCATTCATCTAATAGCTTTACAAGGCCTTACCGTGCGTTTGTGGTCCGCTATATCCAGCCGACGCTGTTGCAGCCTTTTGACTTGCCACGGCGCTATAACTACCAGCCGCAGCCGCTGTCGATATCGCTGTTAGCTGTAGCCGCTCCAGATCCTCGAGTGCTACAACATCAGCGGGCATCGTTGAGGAAGCGGTGCCACCACGACCCAGAGCCGGCCGAGTGGCACCAGAACTAGTCGCAGCAGCGATAGTAGTAGAACTTTGCTGATGCTGTTGTTGTTGTGTCTGGTATATTAGCGGCTGATACTGTCCGGCCATCAGCATCTGACGCGCAATGTCATCGCTGCTGTAACTACTGTCTGTGGTAACTGCAACAGCGGTAGAAGCAGCATTGCTAGTAGTTTGATGTAGTTGTTGATGCTGTTGTAGTTGGTGTTTCGCCGCTGCCATGGCGGCGGCCGTTGCACCACCGCCGGGCGTTGCTAGCATATACGCCGGAGACGCATGAACATGGTGTAACGCTTGCTGTGAAACCATCGCCGAAATTGAGCCTGGCTTAAATTGATGTGGGGGTGCTAGCGGAGGCGGCAGCTGTCCCGCTGAAGGCTGCGGCTGCGACATTTGAGGCGGCGGATGTGAATGACGGCCTACAACCGCAACTGTAGTACTAGCTGTCGACGCTGTTGTTGTTGTAAGTGGACTGGGTTGTTGTGGCAATTTTCCCCCGACTAAGTCTGCAATCATTATTACACCAGCGATTTACAATCCTAATTTTACTTCTTTTAATATTTAAACAGAGCGGAGTATCCAGTAATTGTTCTATGGGGAAATCGTGAAAAGTCTTTCGGTGTAACTATAATAAATTCTTCAAGTCAGTTTTAGTAAAATTTTTGTTCTATACTAAACGGGGAGACTATGCACCCTTTAGTTGAACACTAAACTTTCCGACCTCACCTGCGCGTCACAGTGGTCAAAAACAGACTTTTTACGTTTTTTGCCAAATCTCGCCGTGGGCGTACTTGTACTTCCAGGCAAACGCGACAAAGACAAATACAAAACAAAGACCAATATCTGCTGCTCGAGATCTACAACTTTGGCTGATTATCACTTTTTGTGATTCCATGTCTTGAATAATATGATTCGTCGACTATTTGGCAGCAATAACCACTTTGCACAAATTGGCATGGTATTACCTGTTTGAGCCTTAAAACGAGTGTCAATTATTTCATAAAGCACAATGAATACTATGGTTTTATTACAGAGACCAGAATGGCTATGGCCGACAGACATATACACTCGGTGGTGTGTCACGGAGATCGTGCAAAAAGGTTCCCAAAGTGTGAACATTTGCAATCAATGAGTCAGTTCATTAACCTCTAATAATATTTTCTTCATGTCTGAATTAAAGGATATAACTAAGATACGTAGGATACGTTGCAAAATGTTCATATTTCTAGTGAGTGATACAAACCAAGATAGTGAACTCTGAGTGTTGAATGTAGAGAAACACAGCTACATTGAGCATCAACCTACAAAATGGATCGGATATCGTAGATGGTGTTTGAATCGATCAAAGGAGATATACCGGCTTTTTTCGTATTTAGGGACTCGTAATGTTAAACAACGTGTAAAGAATAAAGTTCTCTACAAATTAACATAATAACATCCGTATGGCTAGACTTGTTGCGGAGATATTTCCATGGACCCACTGAGAAAACCCTTTTTGACCCAACCCACCAACTTAAATTATGACTACAGCAGCATATTATGCACAGTTTTATAGTGGATGAAGTGCTCAACAAATAAATCTTGAAAACAAAAACATATAGATCGAGCGATTGCGCAGATATTGCCGTTTTCGTGTATTTGGATCTCATGGATCCATTTAGTAACCCTCCGTAACTCACATCCTGCATCCAAAAGCAGCCAAGAATTGCATACAGTCTTACAGAACTTTTTTGCTCTACGAAAGTCTAGTTTGAATGGGGTATGTGCACCTCTTGTCGAGCTACAATCCATATGCTTTGTCAGATCTCTTTTTAATCCGACTTCACCCAAGCGACCCACTTTTATAACCCGAAGGAGCTGGAATCAGTTTTAGCGTCCAACTAAAGACCACAAGCATTTCGAATGAGGTATGGCGGAAATGAATCTGCCCGGCCGACGGTGAATTGTGCGTGTCAAAAAACCATAAGCGGGCACCGTCGAAATTTAACAATCTGGCCAGCGAGAGTTCTTCGTAACGCTCTTTCCACACACCACACTCAGCATTCAATTATACTATGACCATATATACTTTAAAATATGCTCATAAATCAGTTAAGGATATCATATTGGTCCTCAAAGTCTGGATATGGGTCATTTCATGAAACCATGTCATTTTAGTCGGGGGGGCTACATCGGCACTTTTTGGCCCATACCGCCAGTCTTTTGTAAGGAAATTTAATGTCGCTGTGAGATGTAGTAATAGCATATCCGACGATCATAACGAGGTGTGGTGGACCTCTGTACCCCAAACATAGCAGGAGCCAGAGGTCCTCAACCCGGGTTGGTCAAATGAAGCCAAAAACGCATGTCCTAATATAAACGTTCGCCGTATCGCTAGCACGCGATACATATATGTGTTTTTCATTTCACTGTGATCCATTGGTATTTGCTAATTTTTCCGGAAAAACTTGGGAGTAAGCATCGACACTGAAGCTGACGTCAAGCTTCCGAAAATTTTTTTCGTGACATGTAGCCCCCCCCCGACCAAGGTCAAATCTGGCAGCTTTCAGACGCTGGTAAATAACGTAAAAGTGCACTAGCGCCAAAAATGCTATATAACGGTAATCGCAATCAGTACAGGTGTTATTGAAAAAAAAACAATATCAGCGTCTGTCCATGTGTTATTTCATTATGAGGTCGAAGGTCATAAAATGCCAAAAATGGGGTATGCAAAATGTAGCCCCCCGACCTGACCAAACTTAAATTTAAAAAAGCCAAATTTAGCATACAGTCTTACAATAGGCCGGATATAAACATAGTAAAGCTCCACTAGAATCGACCCATCTATTAAAAATTTTTAATGAAAATGTAGCCCCCCCGACCGCATGTATAATAAAAGTAATCGAAGGTCGCAAGAATCATATTAGTATATAAGTTCATCATCATTGCACTGATATGGGGCCGTGCTGTTAACTGGGCAGCTAGGAAACCCTTCTGCCTGCTCGCACATCTATTACACGCATTGTCCTTGGTATCATCACTTAAATGTAAACTGGTCATAGATCAATTGTATTTGTTTTACACCAGCTTACATCTAGAATGTATAGAAGTAGCTAAAGTTTGGCGCGTTGCATGTTGTAGGAAGCTGTAGCCCCCCCCCCGACCTGAGGTGTAGCCCCCCCCCCCGACCTGAGGTGTAGCCACCCCGACCTGAGGTGTAGCCCCCCGACTCAACATATCGGGGTGCCATTTTTACAAGGCCTAAGGATCTGCCTGAAATTTTTTCTCAGACGTCCCCCGCTCATGGTTGGTTTGTGAGCATAAAATGGTATCTGTAGGTGCTGTCTCCGTTGCGCTAGAAAAACTTCTGCGACAGGCTTGTTCTAAATTGGTCGATTTTAACCCCAATAATGCCCTAGCAGCATCAATTTTAGGTCGCAAGTGCTCCAAATGGCTTGACTAGGACCATTTTGGATGGACTTGCATAAAAACAGACCATGGTTCGCGTGTCACTTCGTCAACCTACAGAATAATGACTTATTTCGGATTAAAATTTGACCCCCAGGGGGGCCCTTTCCCACCCCTGTAGCAGGTTTCAGGTAGCTCGTTTTGCATAGAAACATCGATATTCGAAAAATTCAGGGTTTTTTACATCGGAAGGGGTCTAGACACTGTACGTTGGAAAACGTTTCATTTTGGTTTCAAAAAGTGGTGTTTCAAAAGTACATGGTTTCGTGAAATGACCCATATGAATCTTTGATCACACATTTCTAAGACCCTGTTTGACTTATATCGCGTAATTATGCGGTTTTGGCATTTAATGAATTTATAAATTAATTTCGGCACTAAAGCGATTATAATGAAAAGCAATTGGGGATCCTGTTTACTAGTCTGTCTTTGAAAAAGTTTAGTTTAGAAAAAGAAAAAGCAAATGTTTAGTTGTCAAGTCTGCTGCAGATATCACACTTGGTTCCCTTATTATTGGTTTCAAATTTCTACAGATATTCTACACCTACATCTAAATTTGAAGTACTTTTGTCTTTGACGCTACGATATGTCAAAACGTCCCAATTTTGATTGTTTTTAGAATGCTACAACTGTTATTATTTAAAGCAGTCCAGCAACTTGCACTATTTTTTTCGGAAATGTATGGTAAAGTATGTTAGAAGAAGATGCTTTTAATACATTGTACTATTACACCCAGTTCCATGTGCATTGTAAATAGACGGCAAGCGATATTGCAGTGCTTTTATGTTGCTTCAGTTGGATTACTATTTAGTATGACATTACTTATATTATACTTTTCAGGTATTTCAAGGGTTTACGGTCGAGGAACCGTATTTCCATAATGCAGTCTGTCTTTCTTTGAGTGGTCATATAAATTATTACGAGTAGAGCACCAAAAAATGATGACACAATCAGCGAAGCCAACATTTTGAATGCACATTGATTTAATTTTAACATGCCCGTATGAGTATATGATAGGTATAGTAGACCCCATTAGAGATGGTACCTTTCTATTTTTGTGACCGAGGGAAAACATTTTTTACTTATATCTGAAAATACAGCTTCATATCAAAAATGCTGCATAGATATTCTGTGTGAACTGGATGAAATCTACAACTTTGCTAAGCAACATTTGTACCAGACTCGTGGATAAGGCGATAGAGACACGAAATACAGTCTAAAAAAGACCAATTTTAACCCGTTATATCCCATCTCAAGATAATCGTAATACGCATGATAATATTGTCACTAAGGTTTGACGCGGCGGAGAACAATGACATGATTGATTTGAATGTACATATCTGTGACATCAATGTACCCTTTTTGAAGCAGCACTGTATCCCATTTTGAAATCCGGCCCACGCTTGATCCTGATGCTGCATTTTGTTGCATCTGCGACTATAAATGTTGCCATGGATGCCGACCGATGTACCCTTTTTGGAAAGGTACTGTATCCTCTAAGAATCCCCTCCCCGAAGCATGCATGATTTTGTGATAATTCAATCTACTGCTACAATTTGCTTAATCTGTGACTATAAAGGTTTTCGGGGCCATTGACTACAATGAGATGATTGACTTGAATGTATATACGACCGACATATCCTATATGAAATAAGACTGTATCCCCTGCAACGCCAAATGAACACTGCATTATTTCGTGGTTTCCAATCGAATGATGTATTTTGTTGCTTCTGCGACTATAAAGGTTTTCAAGGTTGCTGAAAACGATGGACTTATTCATTTAAATGAT
The DNA here is from genome assembly GCA_030248225.1 of Trileptium ribeirensis. Classification (NCBI taxonomy): domain Eukaryota; kingdom Metazoa; phylum Nematoda; class Enoplea; order Enoplida; family Thoracostomopsidae; genus Trileptium; species Trileptium ribeirensis. The sequence goes on along the minus strand of JASANE010013368.1, from coordinate 40,442 downwards.
ATCTGTGACCAATGCACCCTTGTCCAAATGGTAATGTGTTCGCTAGAACCCCCTCCTAAAAATATGCATGATTTCGTGAAATTCTATCTAATGGTATAATTAGTTACATCTGTGATTATAAAGCTTTTTTCGAGGCTATTTCCAGCGTTGAATTGATTCTTTAAATGTATTTTTGACCGATGTAGACTTTTAACAATAATACTGCAATTCCTGGGACCTCTCCCTCTTGATCCATGCATAATTTCGAGTTTTCAATCTAAAGTATAATTTGCTGCATATTTGATTATAAAGGCTTTCGAGGTTGCTGAAAACGATAGCGTGATTCATTTTGACATACGGGTCATCATAAACACTTTCGCTCACTGCGCACTCGTGGGATGACCAACCATCTAGGCTTTCAGGGCATTTAGAACTGTTTGCATATGATTTTCGGTACGTTGAACACAATTGTGTGGTCATCCAGAAACCAGCATGACTGTACAACATACCCACTCAGAAGTTTTCAAGGTTTTAAAGCCGACTCTCGGCGAAGCCAACGTAGAGAAAGAATGTAGTATATCCCCACTTATTTGGTCATACGTTGTTTTCTACGTCTTCACATAAGCTATTATACTTTGTACTTAGTTTGTTACACTCAGAATACGATAATAATATTCCGTAATTCCTGCAACCTAGCATTGTAAGACTTCAGGGATTCCAGATGCAAACAAGATGTTTCGCCAATTTTTTCACAATTTCGATTTAATTGTAGGTACACAGAGGATTGGGATTAAATTATCGGGGTTGCTGAATACGATGGAAGCTGCAATAATCATTGTAACTTTACGGTCTATGTTCATTGTGTCACGCGGTAAGAACATACAAGCAGAAAAATCATGCTTGAAATTATAATTTTTTGAAATTTATGATTGTTAAATTATTGCGAAAGTTTCCCTTTCTTGCATATTGGATAGAGAAATACGAAGGTATGAACTATGTTCTGAAATTAACGTGTACAAGGCTTATCTGTGTAACGTTGTACTGCCTATGAATGTCTTTCTTCAATTTTATAAGGGACTCAAGAAGGCAATTTTGTATCACCGATTACTCACCAGTCAAACTCGCTCCGTATCCCCTCGTCGCGCGAATTACTAGCGTTAAGTATATAGTCACGGACAAAAGAAAATGCGCAAAAAACGGATGCAGAGAGACGCAAATTATATCGTCCGCGTCCAAATGAAATTGCGACCGTCCGCGTCTAGAAGAAATTGCGACCGTCTGCGTCCAGAAGAAATTGCGATCGTCCGCGTCCAGAAGAAATTGGGACCGTCCGCGTCCAGAAAAAATTGGGACCGTCCGCGTCCAGAAGAAATTGGGATCGTCCGCGTCCAGAAGAAATTGGGACCGTCCGCGTCCAGAAGAAATTGCGATCGTCCGTGTCCAGAAGAAATTGCGACCGTCCGCGTCCAGAAGAAATTGCGACCGTCCGCGTCCAGACGCTATTTCGCCGGTCACCATTTAGATGAATGAACGAAATTGCGTCTACCTACGTCTGCACTTACTTTTGTCCGTGACTATGTAGATCAACTTAAATGATAATTCCATTACCTTTTGAAAACTGCCGAGAGCATTATACAGCAAGACAACGGTCTTCGAAAATAACATTGTGTTGTTATACATGACACTTACCTGCATTAATCTGATTCAGTGCAGCCAACAGCGATTCTTGCGTGGGAAAATGATGCTGAAGCGCCGGGATCTGGGCTGTGAGTGCATCCAACGCAGCGTTATTAATTCCTCCAGCTAAAATGATACACAACATTAATATAAATATATACTGCTGATTATGGCAGTTCGGATTACTTTAGCGAGGAACTATAAGAAATTTTTGGATAATGTACTTCGCCACGCGGCCTAAAATCTTGTTTTTCAGCTACGGTCTGAATTTTTTGAACAAACGATACAAATTAATGGCGGATGGCTTTACCCAAATTCAAAATAAGCACAGTTATGAACAGAAATAAAATCCAAAATAAGCACAGTTATGAACAGAAATAAAATCAAATTGCTCACGAATAATATTTACTTGTTGACAGCGGCTCATTCTTGGCGAACAGATTGCGAAAGATTTGCTCCTATAAACACAGTTACGGATAGAAATAAAAGCAACTTGCTCGTGAATAGTTGACAGCTACTCGTGTTTTGGCGAACAGATTGCGAAAAATTTGCTCCTATAAACACAGTTACGGACAGAAATATAAACAACTTGCTCCCGAATATTTATTTGTTGAGAGCTGCTCATTTTTTTGGCAAACAGATAGCGAAAAATTTGCTCCCGCGAATAACAATACTTATTTGTAGACAGCTGCTCATTTTTTGGCGAACAGATTGAGAAAGATTTGCTTCTACTTCGGCGTCTAACTGTAACTGTACCAACGTACGCGGCACTCCAAACGCTTGATTTTGATTGAGTAAAATTGCAGCTGCGGCTCGCGTTAGCGCTGCTTTTTGTCGGCGCGACATTTGCCCGACAGCTGCTGCTATTTGTTGTTGTTGCTCCTGAAGCGTTTGCTGTTGAAACTTGCGTTGATATTCCATTGTCAAGTCGTGTTGTTGCGGCGGTGACGACGTATTGCTGGCTGCGACTGATGAAGTACCAGCATTGGCTAAAAGTATTTTTTCCGCTGTATACGGAGGTTGCCATAATAATTCGCAAATTCCATATGTATATAGTCACGGGAAAAGAATTTACAGGAAAATACGGATGTAATTGCGACCGTCCGTCCCCGTCCACACGCAATTTCGTCTGTCCGCGTTTCAACTTACATTTTATCCGTGACTGAAGTTCGTCCGTTTTGGCGACTATGAAATGAACTCCATGCTATTTTAAGTCAGTCTGAAACATATTGCTTTTTACAAAGGCAACCTGGTATTATAGGGGCGACACACTAGCGGTGACCCCATAAACGTGTTCGCCGATCCCAGTTTTTAATTCCCCAGCCCTGACATTTTAGCTGGCCTCTTTGCAGAGTGGTGCGTGGGGCCCCCAGGAATTCGCGAACTCACTCCAGGATTTTGGTGAATCATCAGTCATACTCCCCTGGTATTTTCAGATGACAACAAAAATGATAGTCCAGACAAAATCGGTTATAGCAAAACTCAATACTATTGCTTCTATTTGGACTATTCATGACAAAATCCTAAGTAAAATAATATAGTGCATTATTTCAGAAGGTAAATAATATGCAACAAAAACTATATACATATGTTGTAAATGCATGAAAAACGTGATAAAATGCAACTACAAGACCCCAGTTTACCCGTTTCGCTTCAGCTAAGTCCTGGGGCAGTTAACCAGGTATTTCTGGTTAACCCAGGTTAAAGCTGCCCTCACACCCTCCATTAAAACTTTGGTCTTGTGGGAAGGCCAGCTTTGAACACCATTTTTACACTATTTCTCAACTCACATATTTTCAGTGATTTAATGCGGATATGATTGTCACAATCCCGTAGCTTCCTTACAGAAAGCGAGAGAGTGCCGTTAGGTCGATTTTTGCCAACAATACCATTTTACTAAATAATTTTTTTTTAATTTCTGACAGTGATAAGTTACGTTCCGTTCTGCTTTCAACACTGGATGATTATACACAACCATGCACCCACTACGTCGAATTACATATTGATTATAACTGACCCAAAATAGTTTCATGACGTTTCAAAATCGTGAAACGTTTCATGATGTCGTTATTAACGCGTTGCGATGAAGATATTGTCTGTTATACAAAGCTCTATATAATCTGAGCAAGAACTGCTTCTTCTTAGGTTCTGTAATTACCCACTCTTATAACTCCGACGAAACCCTTTCAATAAAATTACGTATTGCCTTAGTTAGAAGTTTTACTACAGGATATTGGGAACAAGCATGCGTAACCATTTCTAAGTAGCAATGTCGACCCTCAGCTACATAAAATAGATACAGTTGAGTATGCTCATAGCGAATGCATTTATAGGAAAAATGCTGTAACAGTGAAAAGTTCATTTCGTCCCGGCAAAACAGTCTATTCCAAAACCAAAGTGGATATACTGGCTTCTAATTCGCTGAAAATTTTTCCGGGGGCAAGGACCAGGGCCCCTGGTATGGAACTGCGAGGCGCCGGATTATCCAGGAGGTGGGAACTGGGGTCTCCATAGCTTGAACTGGAGAAGGCGGATGGCCGAAATATAAAAAAATTCAAGATTTAATAGTTTTCAACGAAAAAAGTTAAAACTGTTAATAACGCCTCAGAAATAGTGCAAAACATGTTTACAGAGGTTAAAAGCAACGTTTCATCCAAGTTTTTTGCTGAAATTAAATAAATATTTAACTTCCGAAGGGGATTTTGTAGAAAAATCGTCAATTTTTTACCGAAGGGGTGGGGGGGGGGGTTGCCACGGTGCTATTTGCCGGGGCGAGACAAAATTTTGCCATGGAGCCTCAATCGGGTGGCACGCGTTTTTGCCAAGGACACTTAAAAATGCCAGGAATCCCCACCACTCCCCGCATTTTGAAGAAACCAGAAGTCAAATGTTTTTATAGTGAGTTTTCTGAGCTGTCGCAAGTGATTACAATATTATAAGCCCACTCTACTGCAGTACACATTACAATAGTTTTACTTGACATAGTTTTGCCTTGTTGTGGTTGATTGGTAATCGCTGCGGTTGCTGCTGACGGCTGCGGAAACGGTGCTAGTGAAGCTCCGGTTGCAGCGCTCGTCGGTACAGGGCCAGTACTACCAGCAGGTGGACGCAAATTTAGCGATTGAATGGCGGCTGCGCGGACAGCATGTTGTGCTAAAAACAAAAAATATCACAATAAACAGTGACCATGCGAAAAAACAAAGTGACAGCGACTGTACAGACGTATGTAGCAGAAACCACTGTCGACTCATCGAATGAGTAATGAGTTATAACTTAAAACGTGCAACTAGCGAACGTTAATTAAACGTCATTTCTGAAATGTACAACAGTACTCACCATAAGTCACTCGCTGTTGGTTTATTGAAATTTTATTTTAAAATTTGACACTTTGTTTTGTTCGCTGGCTGCTCGTTGGTTACTCTATCGTAGTTGGTGGCTCGATTGTAAGGCGACAGTCAATTGTGACGAGTACTTGTGCTGTAATTGACACTGTAGCACTCTCCCAAAAAATCATTTAGTTGTCAGATAAGTCAATAAAGATCAGATAATTGTCAATAAAGTCAAATTACGGTATTGAGGTTACTACGTTAGTAAGATTTACAGTTTAAAGTTAGTATATTCAACGCGTCATGCTATTTTCAACAAGAGTAATGCGTCGTTTTGTAATCAATTTGCATTTTTGCAGTATTTTTCTTCAAGACAGACAGCTAGCTGTGTTTTCGAGAACTGTGACACATTATCTTTCAGAAAATGACAATAATTCAGAAATTTATTACATGCCTTCATAAAATAATTATGTAACTATTATTAAAAACGATTTAGCTTACCTCGTATCGCTTGCATCAACAGCGCTGGATTAGGCGGTAAAGGTCCTCCAGGATGCGGTCCACCATGCTGCTGCAATGCAGCTGCCAGCGCCGCAGCTGAAGGCGGAGGCGGCATGCCTGCACCACCAGCTGTAATTGGCGGCATCGCTGCGGCCGTTGGAACGACAGGCGCAGGCGGTCGTGTCATTAAAAACGGCGGCCGGGTTATCGCTGCTGCCACCGCGGTTGGCGGTAAAGGCGGTGGCGGCTGCAACATAGTTGCTGACGTTGCCGTGGGTGTCGCTGACGCAGTGCTCAATGCCGGGGCTATTAAATGGGGTGTGTCAGTAGCACTTGCTGCGTTAGAAGGAGGTTGCATCGAACTTGTCGGCGTAATACCTGCAGCACCTCTAGGTGAACTAAGTCCAGCGCCCAACGGCGGAGCTATGGAAGTCGCAATCGGTGGGAGTTGTTGCTGAATAGATGATGTCAGTCCAACAGCAGTTGTGGGAGGAGGAATTGTTGTAGGATCTCCGGTTATGGGGCCGGAGATTGTTGGCGCAACCGCTAATGTAGAGCCAGATCTTGTTAACGCGGTTGTTATCCTCATCGCTAAAGCATGTTGTTGTTGCTGCTGCTGAAGCTGACGTTGTTGCAGTTGTATTTGTTGAATTTGTTGTGCTTTCTGTCTTGCTTTTTGAGCCTGAAATACTAATTGTTTGCGCAATTCTGAGAGCCGCAACGATGGCAGCTAGTATGCGCTCAGTCTGTGTATTGCAGCTTTGCTAATCGGGTTTTCTGAACATCGTTTAGTTTTCCAGACATTGCAACATTGTATTAAACACCATCTCAAAGGATCTTTTCAGCACAATCAAAACCACTGGACTTTTTATTAGCACTCCACTTGTCAAGAAGCCGGAAATGTCTGAATTATATAAATTACCAGAATTCACAAAAAAACTCTGGTTTCTCAAAGAGAAACCACAAACCCCTGAGTTTGAATGCAACGAAGAGAAACCATACCCTACAGCCAAGCTTCTGCTACAGATTAAGGGAAAACTCGTCTTTTTCAGGATTTTTCCAGTGGGACCTAGCGGTTCAGTGATACTTAAAAATTGGTGTCTGTGGTGTTTAAAAGCGTTTTAGGTCGCCCATTCGGGGTGTTTTTGTTTTTTCAATATCTTTACAGGTGTGTGTACACACTAATTGAGGATTTTGCGATTATGGTTTCTTTATTTCCCTTAAAACTGTATGATAGACAGAGGGACCAACATGCCTATTGGTTAGATCTTTTCATGCCGAAGATTTCAAAAAGTTGGCGATATGAACCCAGTATTTAGTTCTGTAGTGCTGCCTCAGAATTGGGCCAAACATCCCTGTCTTAAACATAATGTATAAAGTAAAGGGGTGTCGATTGTAAAAAAGGGTGTTCGGTATTTCATTTATACATGCTTTGCTCATTATTTTCAGCAGATTCGGTGGTTCTACATATAAAATTGGTGCAGTGATACCGCTATAACAGATGCAACGGTGTTTTTGGACCCAAAAATCAGATTTTTGCCCAGTTTTGACACCATAACTCGATTTTGGGGTCAAAATTCATAAAAATCGATATTAAGTTTAGAAGTATTACTTGCTCGATAACCTTTTTTCGGTCATATAACACCAGTAGTGAGGGATCTGCACTGGTTGTTTGTGGATTACAGTATCACCTTTAAGTTAGCATGCATTGTATTCAAGTGTCTCAGTAACAATGGACCAACCAACCTAATTAATAAACTACGATTATGCGACAGTTCACGTCTTTTCCAACTTCAAGTGCCTCAACGACTCACAAACCGCTTTGACTGTTTTGCACCAGTTACTTGGAACGCTCTTCGTGTCTATACTATCGTTGACTGAGTTTCGCAAACTCCTAAAAACACATCTGTTCAGCGTGGCGTTTAGCTCCTGATGATTAACCACTCTCTAGATTCAACGCCATACGACATCTACATCTCAACATGTTTTGCCTAGATTCATTTGTCTAGCTTACAAATTCGTGGAGAAGAAGCATTCTAAAAAGTCAAAAGACCCTATCTTTGGATCTAGTGGTGTCCCAGTAGCCAAATTTTGACCTTAGCTCGTGTCTGAAGCCTTTAAATAAACTTAGTGTTTAGGTGACAGATGCTAGGCTGGGGAAGGCCCTGTTTTTGTTTTGGACAACCTAACAGAGATTTTGGCTCTTCTGTCCCCCCAACCCAAATTTACCTCCAAAATTGCTAAATTTCGCTATGTTTGAAGCCCTCAAATTAACTTTGGCTGGGCAGATTGGTGTTTAGGTGACAGATACTAGGTCTGGGGAGGTGAAATTTAATTTTTGGACAACCTTCCTATGATTTTTGCTCTTCTAGCTCCCCCAAATTCTCTAAATCACACCAAAATGACCAAATTTCGCTGTAAGCTCCTCTTTGAAACCCTTAATTTAATTTGGGCTGGATAAATTGGTGTTGGAGTGACAGATATATACTAGGTACAATCAGAATTATGTGCTCAAAAATTAATCGAAGTTTCGTTCGATTTCGATTGTTTGCGTTTAAACGAAAATCAATCGTTTAACGAAAGTAAATTAATTTAACGAATTTTGATTGCGTCAAAATAAAAAAATAATTTAATAAAAAATGTTAGTTCGCGTTTAATTTAACGAATTTCGATTGTGTTGAAATAAAAAATGTTTTAATAAAAAATGTTAGTTTGCATTTAACGCATTTCGTTTAAATGAAGATCAATCGAATGCGTTTTCGTATGATTTCGTCTGCGTTCGATTTTATAAGCGCTTAATTCTGATTGTAAGTGTAGGTAGGGGAAGGTCAACTTTTTTTGGACAGCCTAAGTATGATGTTGACTCTTCTAACTCCCAAAAATTCCTTAACTTACTCCCAAAATGTCTACATTTCGTTGTCAGCCCCCGTTTGATGCCCTTAATTTAATTTTGGCTGGGAAAATTGGTGTTTAGATGACAGATACTAGGTCAAGGAAAGTCAAGATTATTTTTGGACAGCTTACCTATGGTTCTGGTTCTTCCAGCTCCCCAAAGTACCCAAACTGACCCCCAAAATGAATGAAGCCCTTCGATTAATTTTGGCTGGAACAATTGGTGTTTAGAGGCAGATACCAGCTGGGGAAGGCCAAGTTTATTAGTAGGCCAGAAAAAGTCAAGTTCATGTTTTGGACAGCCTAAATGTGATTTTGGCTCTTCTAGTTCCCAAAAATAACCTTATTTACCTCCAAACTGGCCAAATTTTGCTGCCATCTCCTGTATGACGCCCTGAAAATAATTTTGGCTTGGCAAAATGGTGCTTTCGGGAAAGGACAACATGTTACACTGTCTGTTGCAGCTTCCTGTAAACAGTACCATACAGATCAAATTAATGTTTTGTGATAAAGTCAAAGATTAGGGAACATTCAGAGGTAATCGCTCTACTAGTCTCAAAATTTTTTGTATGTTGAATACAAAACCTTTTCATGGTCAAAAAGCGAATTTTTCCACCGCAACGTCCTTGTACAGTATAGTATACCAAACCCAACACACCCTAGACCGCCCTACAAAATTAAAAAATAGAGCATTTTTCCATCGCAACGACCAAACGACATTTCTCCAGTCAATTAATCAAATGAAAGCATTTTTCAAAGGAAATCCATCGCCGTAAAGTATTACCTCAGTATTCCATTATTAGCTTAAGAGCATTTTTAACCGACTACCCTGATTCATATAGCCGAGTAATCACGCATTACCTAAAGTTATATTGTTCTAAATAACATTTTTCTGGGGTTTGTTTTTCCATGCCCGTAAAGGGCATTTTTCCCACTAGTACAATAAAAACGTCACTTTAAACACTACGGGATCATTAGACCGTTTGTCGTATTGGACGCATACGACACAAATACATTGCTTCATACAACAAATATAAAAAGATGCTAAATTTGATTGTTTTCGGTGCAAAAATTTAGCATAGTTTAGCTCTTTGAAATGTCCCACACCGTTGTCCCATATCCAACACAGGTTTTCAACAATGAAATCAGTGTGTTTAACGGGTTAAATATCAACATATAAAAATATAACTGTCCAGTATTCTTATTAAGCCTATCGTTTACCCAACAAACATACTCACTTAGTTAGTAAATTCAGGCCCGCCGTTAGTCTACATTTACGGACATAATTAACCGCACAACCACACATGCAAGTGCGTTTAAACCCACACGCACACAATCGCGTTCACACGCGCACGGATGCAAATGAGAAACCATGTCAATGAGTGTCCCCAAAACAGCAATGAGCCCCTTCAGAGCAGATACGTAAATTTCCAACATATGACTTGCAAAACTCAACTTCAGCAAAAACAGCGCAAACATTAAATGCATTAATAAATAAATTTATTCGTCGCTGGTTGAGTGTTTGCACTGTGCTTATTAACAAATTTTGTCTAAATTGCTAAAATTACAAAACCGTACCATGACGAGTCACGCATTGCTAGTAATTTGAATAACATCAATGTCTAATATAATACACTGTCGCCATCATTGGGCTGGGGCGGTGTAGGGGAACTAGCCACGGCACCGAGTAGATATAATTTTTAAATATTTTTCTAGGCTTTGAGTAATAGCTCAAAAACGACTGTATGCCAAAGCAAAATGATTCTCTACCAAAAATGGTCTCCATTTGTCGAAACCATGCGTCCAGCAACAGGTATAACTAGAAATATCGGAGATTCTGAATGTCTAAATTCATAAAGTTTCAATTTGCACCCGTTTCGTGATAATTTGAGCAGTAGCTCATTGGAGCAGCGCAAATATATATCCATTAGCAGGATGTACAATCACATTCTATTGCGCGAGGAATAAGGGAAATTGCGAAAATCCACCAAGCTATTAGAGAAAAAGTTATCAGTGTTACAAAGGACTACTTTATACACAGTTGAGCACTGTTTAAGAATACTCCACTAGCTTTCAGTTACACCATAATGAGTGACAAATGTAAACAAAAATGCATATGCGATTATCAGTCTAACACAAATTCTAGCTTACTGGTACTCAATAGTGGAGGGCGGTGGGGGCACCCCCCAGAGTCGATCCGCCCATGGTTCGCAGCGAAGTCGCCCCCTGTTCGTGCCCACTACCACAACCATAAATTTTCGATACCCCCGGTTCAGTATCCCCCTAATTTTTTGAGAAAATGACGGCGAAATTGAGCCGGCTGAGCCAGGGGTAGCCCCTTATCGTGCACACTTCCCAGTTTCGATGGGAGGCTGCACACGGTTCGTGCCCCCACACAATTTGTATCTACTGAGATGCCAGGCTTATGCAAATGAAGTGACAGAAGCATACAATTTGGATCATTTTTTGAAGATAACATGGTAGTTAAGAACATCAGAAAATGTCGACAGAGGTACGATTAGAACACACGACCTTAGGTCTTACACGCCCCTGCTCCAAGAACTGAGCTACTCAGTCGACATTTTACTAACGCAATAAAAACAACTAAACAAAAGTATGCCCTAAAACTTACACGTAACATAGACTCGACTTCTTGTGGATTCGGTATAACTTGGGAGCTACTTCCGCCAGGCGCCGTTTGCAAGTAGGTCTGTAAAGTAAGGATAAATATGTGCCAGAGCATTCACACAGCTTAGTATCGTAAAACTGTCAACGAAATAGAAGCGTGTTCCCAGAATTGATGGTAAAAACTTGTAAAATAGCAATCAAACATCAAAATACTGTGTTGAGGAAATTTTAGAAAAAAATTTCAAATATATATGCTCATATTTTACAGAGACTGATATACACACATTATTACTAGTTCCAAAATTACAAGTAGAAATTACTCGAAAATTGGTAAGTTTTAGCTGCAGAGATGCGAAATAGTCTAACAATACTTAGCCGAAATAGTGCCTCGTTTGGCGACAGGCATTCCGTTTAGGGAAGAAAAGAAAAACAAAGAAGTCTTAAGGTCAGCTGAAATCGCTAGTATCGAGAAGAAGGCTAGAGAGACACCCCTGAGATGGGCGGGGCATATGTGGCGACTGGCCGATGAACATCGCCTCATAATAGACATTCAGCTGTCAGTCACGGGACGTAGAATACAAGGATGTTGAGATATTTCGCACATAGTGATATCGTACCGGCAAAAAATAAATGCAATCTAAATCGATAAACAATGGATCGAAATTTCGTTGAATCAAAAGTAATCGAAATTTATTTAGTTGTGCCAAAATCGCAATCGCTCATAATATTTTAATCGACATCGATCGACAAATTTCCTTTAATCGAAATCGATTGATTATTTTGCGCTTACTTCTGTCCGCAACTTTATACAGCAATTCAAATATAGTATATACATAATAACATCGCACAGTATAAAATTTTACAAATTTCTATTTCAGCAATTCATTAGCCAAATAAACTATGTACTACTTTGGTAATATTTGAGTAAATTGTCTTAAATAACCTGAAGTTATCGTGATTATGCAGACACATATTCAACAAAAGGAACAAAATTTGAAATCAATTTTTCCCCAGGCATGATTAAGTCGAAGAGAGTCGTTCGTATTTATATCTTCATCTCCTAGGGAAATAGCATCAAAATGTAACTAATCATTCTCAAAAGTTGATCATGTCTGTTACAAGAGATATTTGGCGTAAACTTGAACAAGACATGGTACACTCGACCTTACCAGTAACGCAGCAGTGATAACAAACCAGAAGCCACCCACAATAATAATAAGAAATTGCTAATTTTTATTGTCGGCGTCAAATCTGTGCTAAATTTAGCTAACATAAGATATAGATAGGGTTAGAATAGATTGATAAATCACAAGTATCATTAACCACTCAGCCGATCTTGATGTTCTATGGCTTGATGAATCAAGTCTCATTAACCACTCGGTCGATCTTGACATTCTATGGCTTGATGAAACACAAGTCTCATTAACCACTCAGCCGATCTTGAGGTTCTATGGCTTGATGAATCACAAATCTCATTAACAACTCAGCCGATCTTGAGGTTCTATGGTATGATGAATCACAAATCTCATTAACCACTCAGTCGATCTTGACATTCTATGGCTTGATGAATCACAAGTCTCATTAATATCTCAGCCGATTTTGACATTCCATGGCTTGATGAATTGTTCTCTAATCTTCTTTGTTTAGTAGACACAAACAAAACAGTGAATGATTTTCACAGAAGACTATTACATTAAAACTACTGAGGAAATTATTACTGCAGTTTGTAACCCTTCAGTCTCAGCGCGATTTTGATTATACTCGGAAAAACGAAAAAACATGGATATCATTACGTAATAGGTATACCAAATAAAATAAATTTAATATCTCAATACTACAACATACCATAATTTGCTGTGGCAGGCTTTGTCTCGGATTAGTTATATTGGCTTGTTGTTGGTCGTGTTGTTGTTTTAACTTGCCAATATCTGTATCCACTAAGTCTAAAATAAAACAATAACAAGTCGTAGTGGAACTACTTGTTTTTGAGCGGAGCGAGGGGTTGCCATAAATTAATTAATTAATCGATTCACATGGCGTGAACTCATGTTTTTCTGGGAGAAATCTGGGAATTTCTGTAAATTCATACTTTGCTGTGTGTGGATTTCTGTGTGTCCGAACTTAGCTTGCACCCTGCAATAGGTTACGACTATTTTGGTCGTAATGTGTTTGCAGTATCGTCGGCAAAAGGTCGGAATTGAGTGCAACTAAAACGTTCCGAATATAAATTTAAACACAACATAATTTTAGCACACAATTCGTTTTGCTGTTGTTTACTTGGCTAAGCATCCTGGACAAACATGATGTGATAAACTCAATTGTCGATTAATTTAGCAAGTTGCCAAACTTCTCATAATTAAACTCACCAAACACGAAAACCTGGGGTATAGAATCGATAACGGGGACGACGATGTTATGTTGTTAACGCAAGCAAATGGTTGTATGATGCGGTGATGATAAAACTGTAGAGTGACTATGACGTCCCCATTAAACCAAATTATTGCTCAATGCAAAATCGAAAATTCGATCAATCATTAATTTCGAGCAAGCAAGAAGAACGTTACACCATCAATCACATCAATGATACCAATTCCGAATGTTTGGTCAGCAGGCCTAATAGGTTATAGGCGTAATTAACATTTAGCTAACTAAGTAGCTAAATTAGCAGCTATAAAAAAAGTTTTTTAAAATCGGTTCGGTGGTTCTGCAGATTCATCGCGACGAACGCACGAACGGATATCGACTTTTTTGGTCACAGACAGCAAATAAAAACGCTTCGCTCGGCTTCGCCTCGCTCCGCTCAACTAGTATCTGGCCAGCGATGGTGAAATGGAGCGAGCGTGGCAAAATAGGTTATGGTTGTCGTTATGTTTAATTGCAGTACTTGCCAGAAATAATCTCGTACTTTGGGTCAAGGAACAGCGAAAAATTTATTTAATCTAGAACAACACTCGAACAAACTTCCAACAGTTCTCGAACAAATTTAAAAAAGTACTCCAAAACTTCGACGTCTCGAACGAAATTTAGAATGTGTCGTACAAACGAACGAACAGCTCTCATTTCAGGCCAGCACTGTACCTGTAAAAGGCTTTGTGTTTGATATATATTACATTCCAAACTATCCGGAACGCCGAAGCCATGTAACACTGGTCTGATAGGGAGTTAAGGAAAACCACCATCATATTAAAACACGTAACAGCATAAAGACCCGGAAAATAACACATATGCCATATGCAAATAGGCGATGTCATACTAAATTCTTCCTGTAAATCATGTTCAAAGACGGTCAAACTTAAACTCAGTGATATTTTCAAAATGCAAGTCATGTCGGATTATAATAGACTATCACAAAATTGTATTCAACCCACCAAAATGAGTATAAAGAAAGCTCTACATGCCCCGACAGCAAGATATAACAGAGGACCAATTATGATCCAAAAATGTGATTCGTCGATACTAAACCACTTGAAAACCGGTGAAAGAGTATAAAATATTACCCTTTGACACCATTCAATAGTGAACACTACTCGTGACTCAAGCCAATGAGGGAAAATACACAATAAAGTAGTTACAACTGGAGTACTAAAGGTAGCATACCTGGTGTTACTAACTAAAGGTAGCATACCTGGTTTTACTCACGGACGGAAAGAAGGCTGTGCCCAGCCCAAGCCAACAGATTTAGCTTCCGCCCATGTACTTTGACGTGACATCAAAAATAATCGTTTGCTTTTAGTTCGATTATTCTATAATTTTGAGTGAAAAGAAAAGCGGGTTGCTGATAACTGAGGAGGTACATAATTGCGTTGTTCCGTATTTTGCATGCATTTATAACATTTTATCGCTGTTTTGTTGTTTAGTTACAAATTATGTCACGAATAACAGTAATATTAGCAGAAGTGTTTCATTTTGTTATAATTGTTTTTTGTTAGGACGTTTATTTTTGTTGTTACCTGGGGTTGCTGGGGGGCTAGCCTAATAGAATCCCAAATTTACCTGGAGGGAATCGCAGAAATCCTGGGGCTAATTCCGAAGCCCCTCCCCTCTCTGTGGACAGGTCAGTGTTCCAATCTGGATCGTTTATGTTCAAAAATATTGTCCTTCTGTTTCCGCTTAAGCAGGGCTCCAAAATTTATGACGGCTCCAATTTGCCGATAATTCAAACATTGAATTTATCCTCGCATACCCATAAGATACAATTCAGTTTCAAACAGACTTAAGTACACATAAAACCGAACACAAACGAATTCGAACGATATCGCAATCGATCGATGTTCGTTTATTTAAAAGCAAAATAATATTTTTTTATAAAAAATAATATTATTTCAACGTTATCGAACTTCGTTGAATTAATAATTATAAAATGATAACGTTCTCGCTTAAACGAAAACGATCGAAATCAGTGCCCCAGCCCCAATAAGATTGATCCGGAAATATCTTGGTAAATCTCAACCCAAGTTAGCTAGGATGAAGACTGTGTTCCCTCCATGCTACAGCTCTACAGAAAATGCATACTTCACCTAGGCGGTGAGGTTTCTCCCCAGGCCTGCTGCGAGAAATACCCTCAGGTATTTTCAGTTCGCGCCTACTCAGATGGGAGCTTGGGGACACCATCTCACTGCCGCCCAGGTGAAAAATTTTGGTCTTGTCAAGAGGCCAGCAACATACCATTTTTTCCATAAATCTGCTTCAACACAGACGTTGGCGTTAGCCCATGGGGAGATGTAACCGCGCTATTAGATGACGATTCGCCAACGACGCCGCTATACCCGGTTGACGCCATAAGTTGTTGTGACTGTTGTTGCAATTTCTCGGCTACCACAGCATCAACTTGCTGTTGTTGTTGTACACGTCGAACAGCGCCAGCAATCTTTTCTTCCAACTTTTTGCCTACCAACGCCTGAAAAAACGTGCAAAGAAAGCTATAATAAATTGTCGTCATATTCTTCAGCTCGATGCTGATAAACTTTTCAATACTACGACGCGGATGACAAATAATTCAGATCTCAGAAAAACCGCTCCTTTCAATTTACACGTTTCTTTCATTTATTGCTTTTATGGAGTATGACCGTTAAAGCATTTGCCAATCCACCACATGATATCTATAAATATACAATACGTGTCAGAAATGATTGTTCCGCACAGGTAACGTGTCAGCTCACAAAGTGTTATAGATAAGAAAATATCCATCCGGCAAAATTACATCCATGTAGTACTCCAATCGCCGACCGCAATCCTAGCACTTTGACCATTCTGTGTTGTTTCCACTGCATTCGGATATCGCTAAGAGTTGAGCAATTTCTACCAAAATCTTCTACCCTTTTACCCTATAAATTATCTCTATCTTATCATTTTACCCGTTGATATGCTTCATCGACTGGTTGCGATGTCATGATATCACGATTAGCAGCTGCTGCTGCTTGTTGCTGTTGCCGCTGAATTTGAAATTGCTGTTGTTGCTGCATCAGAAATTCGTGTTGCAATTGCTGTTGTTGCTGGTGTTGATGCTCGGCTGCAAATAGCGCTTTCTCTTGAAGCAAAAGTAAATTGCGAACGTTTTGCTCTCGATTCAATCGATCGCGAGCCGTTGTTATCGCATTTTGATTGATCAGCTGGTCCTTCAACGGAATAAATAAAATGACATCGACAATAAATTTATAAATAATGCTTTATATGTACGAAAATACGTGCTGGTCGAAAGATTTTCGGTCCTTGCAGCTCAGATGCTAACGTGAAAATGTTTTTTCCGAAAAAAGTGTGGCTATAAAATCCAGTTTGCCCAAACTTCAGTAGGGTTTTGCAAACTACTAAGAAGACAGAACTTTCGCGTTGAAAAATAATTTATGATTAATGTTTCTGTTCGCGACAATTGGTTACTTTTGTTAATGAGAGTCTACGTCGAACGCAGTAGTCAAAAATAAGACCAACTTTATACAACGCGGCCATAGTTGTTATTCTTTTGAGTTGTAACAATAAACCAGTTACAAGGTATTAGAGCAATAAATAATTATAGTTGTAGTGCCAGAAATGACCGCTGCTCATCAACGTACGCGTTAGAGCAAATAGCTTACTGTCTCTTGCGAGCAAGCGGTGCTAATTTCTGGCTTACTGCATGACATAACTCAGGGGCTTAAGAGACAGAAATCAATTCCAGCCGCATACCGTATTGGTCGCTACGGAAATTATAGATACATACATACCTTTATAGCGAAATCTACTGAATTCATATTAGGTATATTATCGATAAAATACAAATTTATTGAGATTCCAAGATATATTACTGATCAGGCGCGGTGAGACGAACAATTCGAAATGAATCCCCTAGCTATTACGTATTATAAGTGGACACCAACTAAGTACACTTTTGTGGACCTTTAATGAAGGGCTGACCCCTCATTGGCTCTGCGTGCCCCCACGAGACACTTCCCCATACACCGAAATTTCTGTTTTTGACCACAACACTTTTCCATTAAAGCTAATTTTCTCCAAATTTTGTGGACGGTAAAAAAGTCTCCATTGTTTTGGGTTTAGTACGATGCTCTATGGTGTGCTGGGCTTAGTCTACTGTACTGTGCTAGAACATTTCGGTGGAAAAGTAAGCTTTAGCACACGAAAAGATTTCCTTTCAAGATAGAAACCTTTTTGAAATTAGTGGATAGATTACCCCTGATCATGTTCCCCTATCGTTAACTTTATCACAAAACCAGTAATTGAAGTGTATGGCAATGTTAACCGAACCTGCAACGGATAGAGTAATAGGGGTCGAGCGCTTGAATGATATGTCACTTCCTTAAAATTTATGTAATATGTCCAAGCACAACACGTTGCAATCAAAACTGTGATCTAATGTCGTTACTTCATAGATGAATATGTCGTTTTACGGCCATTAAAAACGTAGAGGGTTATAGACCATAGGAGTGTATAAGATGCATTGGAGTTTATTTAATTTCGGACTGCTATTTAAGAGAAGTATCTCTTCCACGAAAAGCAACAAGCCAAAACTAGTACTAGCCATAACAAATTTAACAACTAATGATTACGTGATTTTTAAAAAATGTCCTTGAGACAAAAGAAATAAAATACTCGAAAGCCTTAAAAATGATATGCCAAATATCAACACGTTTCAATTCTGAAACTTCCCAACAAAAGCCTCTGAATACATTTTCAAAAGCCAAATTAATATTATTAAATACTACCTCAGAATAATATCGTGCATAAAGTCAACAGCACTGCTTTAATAAAGTTATAGTATACTTTATGAGACATTTTACTGGAATGTCTTTCATTTCACTCCATAGAACTTGCTCTATTGAGTGGAAATAAACCTGATTATTAAATAATAAACATAAATATATATTACTCAGGGAGTAACCGGAATTTCGGTTCAGCCGAAAATCGTGTTCCGGTTGCGGTTCCGGCAAAGGGCAAAAACCATACCGGAACCGGAATTCCGGTTTAAAAATTTCCATATTTTTTGCTTCATGTGTGACCCAAACATAAGCAATATATATTATACAATGATGAAGCTCCAATAAAACCAAGCAAAAAAGATTAACTAAGCAATTTGCCGTGTTAAACGTAAGTAGGACACATAATTACAGTAGGAATTTTTCAAAATAACCTGCAGGAGTTTGTTAACAAATAAAAGCCAGGTCGATGGCTGTAGCAGCTATTTTACACATTCAAAAGTCTGCTGGGTGCGTTCGAATTAAACCGGTATAACTCGGTGGCTTACGCAGAAGGGCTTAGGGTATGCTTGGCTAACATAAATTGTGTCAAGCACCAGCCAGTGCGCTTGTAAACTTTGTAAATCAGTCTAAATTGAAGTAAATTTATTTTATCTGCAACGCAGCTAGAAACTGCTTTTTGGCAATGAACTGTATTTATTGAAACTGTGCGAGCAGCATCATAGTTTGTCTCATTTATTGCATTCTGATTAGAAAGTTATTACATTATCATCTATCTGACGTGCACTGTTTGTCCAACGCTGGCCTAAACAGTGTCTCTAACCACTGATAAGAAAATTACCTTCTATCTATTATTTTTTCTCTTAGAATCATATAAACCAATAATTTCAAGTTTCCTTCTGAAGATCATGTAACAAAAGTATGTATAGTAAACGGAGGCGACTGGAGACAGAGCGAAAGTGTGTATTCTACACTCCAAGCTTTGTAAGCACATTCAATTAGACGCAGTATATGCACTGGTGTATAGTGGAAGGCTTTTTTGCTCTGGGTGTCCAACAACCAGAATATTGATCGATAAATAAACATTACTGGCTTCCTCAGTCTCTATATATACATGTTCCGGTTGCTGGTTCCGGTTCCGATAAATTTCGGTTCCGGTTGTTCCCTAATATTATTATATGAGCAAGCTCCGATACCAAAGCACGACTTTGCTAAGATGAAAAATCTCCGGAGGACGGCGGTCAATTATGCTACCACGAAAGATTATGCCTACGTTACACAATTATTATTTATATGTAGCAATATTAAAAATAACTTAAAAAACATGGCTCATTTTTTCCGACAGGTACTGCATTGAACCCTTACGAATCGTTGTAAAAAGACTTATTTTTCGTCTCTAGATTATAATTTATTTCCTAAGTTTACAATAAAGTCATAGGCCAAGCTACTTTGGCTTAGCCGAAATATTACAAGCGAACAACACGTCGACAGGCCAAACAACAGAGCACATAATTCGGATTATAAGGATACCAAAAAATTACCATAACAACTTTGTTAATATCGTCTTGTTGTTTTATCGTTTCTTGGTGATAGGGATTATTGCTGCTTCGGCGATCGAATCCAGCTGCTGCTGCAGACCCGTCATTTGCCTTTAAGCTACTATTAGCACTTGCTGTTGCTGATACGGAAGTCGCTGTAGCGGTTGAATTTCCAATGATTTGGGACAGCAATTCCTCCTCAGTAAGCGCATTCGGCGGAGGAGACGGCATGTTCGGTAACACCTGCTGCTGCTTTATTTCGGCACCGGTCAGGACCGTACCGGCACCATTATGTACCAGTGGACTTTTCTTAGGAGACAGCTGATTAACAAGGGCGGCCGACTGAAAAATGTTCTGAAAATATTCAAAAATAAACGTACAGTAATGATAATAAGTGACGAGCAACTATGTAACGATACCATTTTGCACAAGAATTAATGGCACAATGTATACACATTCAACGACGCATCATTTCGTAGCCACTGAAATAAATAAGTGTAGTTTCCTCGAATACTTTTCGATAGCAAAAAATCGAGTCAAACCTTACGATTTCAAATCTTTTGTTTTGATTATTTGGTCACGCTTAATTTTCGAACGACTGTGGTTAGAAGAATATTCGATTGATTGTGATTTAAAAGAATTTTCAATCAATTGTCTTTAAAATGTTTTTTCAGTCGGTATCGATTAAATAAAATCTCGATCGATTTCAAGTAAATGAAATTTCAATGGATTTTGACTAAACCAAATTTGGATCACCCAACATTAGGCAAATTTCGTCAACGATTTTGATTTCATCAATACCGACTTTAGAGTGATGCGGAGAATTTCTGTAAAAGCCTACAATAATAACTACTTCTTTCGTTTATTTGGCAAATCGGTGATGTCTTCGTGGAGGCCTGGAATTAAAATTTTTAAAGCTTTAAGTCTCCAAATTTAGAGTATTAATTTAGACGTAAGTGTATTTATGCTAACATAAACAAACAATAAGGTATTATACAACCCTAAATTAATATTCAAAATGATCCCCCGATATGTTATATATTATTCAATTTAAATCCGGTACGACCAAAGTGGACGATAAATTTAAACGACTATAATTAACGAGCTACTGTCACCGAATAAGGTCTGTGATTAAAAACTGGGATTTGTGTGGACATTATTGACCGTAAAACTCGCCCGGCGAAAAGAAGCAGAGCGATTGTTGATAGTCTGGGCACCGTGTGTGTACCGGAGCCTAAAATTGAAGTTTCTGAACGCCATTAAATCTCAGAAATACAGCAAATACTCCAGAAAAACATTGCCAAACAATACTACTGCCATTTACAGCACATTTCAATACCACGAGACATTGCACCTAATCTTCCATGACTAAAAATATTATAAACGTCAAAAATTAAAACTAAGGACCGTCATCAAAACTTCTAATTTGAATGTCAGTTGTCAATAGGTCTCTAGCGATTGATATATTGAATGCATATCATAAAAAACAGTTGTTTCATCATTTAGTAACCCCGAAAAGCTATGCAAATACCGATAGCCCCGCATAACCAAATCTAAAAAAATGTTTAATTTTTCACTAATTTTTATGTCAAAATTTGTCATTTTTGGCCACTGCAATATATTAAACAGGTAGTCATATTATGCAACATAACTTTAAAAGAATAAAACGTTACTCCACACACTATGTCCATTCACTCCATTCACTTCCAACATGCATGAATGTTATTTAGAGTTTGTAAAATTTCACTGCCCTGAGGTATTTTTCAAACTTTGGTTTATAGCTAGAAAACAGACAAAACAACTGATAAAATGCTGACAAAACAGACTACAGTGACAAAAATTCTATGCACTTTCTTCGCTTCTGATCCGATGTCCGAACGAGCTATAACTGGAAATGTCGGACAAGCCCACACGGTTGAAATAACAAAATTTTCAATTCATGTCCGTTTTAAGAGCAAACTATTAGCTATATTTATGAACAACAAAACGACCCACTTACCTTCAACAGATTACTATCACCACCGACAACACCGGCACCTCCACCAGCCATATGTTGCAACTGACGAAGGGTGTCCAGGTTCTGCAGTTGTTGTAATGTGTCTTGTTGTTGTTGATGCTGGTGTTGTGCTGTTGAAAACATCATCGACATCATTTGTTGTTGATGACGTGGTTGTCTTGACGGTGTCGACGGCTTTGAATTAGAAGCATTAGACGAGTTCGATGACGATGAATGCGCTCCACCACCTGTGGTAGCTGCGTTGTGGTGGTGTACCGGCCCGTTGGCAGCAACTGCGATCATTTTTGACGACGTTGAGGATGTAGTCTCGCGCAGTGAAGCTTCAATTTCAGCGACACTTAGTGCCTTGCCACATTTTGCTAGAATAAGGCAGAAAATGTTTCTTATAAATTTTAAATGCTTTCGTTCAACAAATGATTAAAAATGTCTTAAATATCCTCATGTGAATTGCTACGCTACCTGCCATTCGGTACTAAATGGAATGAGGCGGTTGCATCTATAGTTGTCATTATGTGCAATCATATGTGACAAATTTTTTGGGCTGATCAATACACCACCCTAGAACCTTTGCAACTCCTGAAGCCCTATGATGTTGGTTTGATGGGATTTTTCAACAAAACCTATAATAGCTTTTCTGAAGATGAAGAAAGAAACGAAAAATCATAAAAATAAAGACTCTAGGTCTAGTCTAAATCTAAACAACTTGGATTCTAGATAACAAGCCATCATAATCAACGTCCGTGATAACAACTTACACACACTCATAGTAAGGTAAAACACGGGAAACATGCCGAAATTCTAAAATCGTTTAGGAGTCACAGATCATGTTCGGGCACACTGCGGGCTAAGCAGGTATCTCAAAAAATGCTGTTGTGTAAGATTCGGGAGAGTGGTGGTAAACGGAGCACTTGTACCCATATGGCCAAATGTGACAAGAAACCCTTAAAAACCAAGTTTTTTTACCATTTTACCCGGCATCGGAGCTCTTAGAGTTAAACTAAAAGGCACATCGCTTTAGACTTAAAATATGAGCTCCTCCTACTGACACTGGGGATCCCGCGGGAATTTGGCAACAAGGTTCTATCGGGGGGTGGGAGATAATATGACTCTACTTCCAGCGGAGAAAAGCTCGGCATAACGCTCGACGTACAACTAGATTCCGTTACTAACAACAAAACAATAATTGGAAAAATCAATCAATCCAGTAATGAGAGTTTCGGATACACTGGCATTCAAAAAATAGTCCTAGAACAGATGACTGTTACTCAAAAAATTCCGCTCGCTACACTTCAGCAATAAACGCCAGAAGTGATTGCTACATTTCCTGCCAGACAGCATCTAGCGATAAGCTAACAAACTTGGACCAATCAGCGCTATAACAGGTTTCCAGCAACGAGCTAACAGCTGTCGTTTCTGTCGGACATTGTTGGTGTCGTAAACACGAAAATCTTATACAAAAGCAAAATGTAACATTTAATGAAATTCATAAAAAAAGATATCTCATATCTCTAACTCTACACTTAGCGCAATACGTACACTTTTTGCTCTGAATATTTTTATTAGTTCGTATTATAGTTTAGCTTGTCAAAGCCCAATACAGTCCGATGTTGATAAAATTTAATGTCGATGTTTCCGTTGAGACAATAGCACTAGCAACTTTGTCGAGATTGTAGAACGCAGTGACGCATAGGTACACCTACGCCTACACCTTTTGCGTGCAACATCAAATGAGCTCTCGATAGGATTCGTCGATATGTTATATGTGGACATCACAAAATACCAGCACAAGTTACAACAAAACACTGGCAATGAGTTTCCCATGCACCAAAAGCCCCAGGTGCAATTTATCAGCTGCCCAAGACGTCATAACAAATTTTCAAATTTTGGGTCGAGGAACCACGAGGGTACCTCAAACCCCATAACTCCAGAACTGGAGCCTTAATCGAAAAACAAAAAAGAGGCATCAAATCATTTTACTATGAAATAAAACCAACCAAAAAAAATTCGATAGTTAAGATAAAAATAACCTTGCTTCCGTGAAGAGTACTAAAATGGGGCCAAAAAACCCACATTTTGACCCCTGACCCCGGAACCAGACCCCAAATCAAAAAACGCTCGGGATTTACACGGTAAATCGACTACGCCGGTTCGAATGAGCCCAAGATCATTAAAATCGGTTAAGGCGTCCTCGAATTATGGCCGATCACACACACGGAATTTTAAAAGATTTCACCCCTGCAACACACAATCTCCACTACGTTTCGTTACGTTCTGATAACACTGAGCCTATTAGAAGAAGTGGCATCTGCATGTACCAGCACTTCTGCGTCGGTACTGTCAGCATTACGCTGGCACAGACAATCTAGTGTAGTAATTTATTTGAATCGCTACGCTAAAGACAAGCGATAAGGCCGGCAAAATTTGCTAAAACGAGGCAGCTACCGGAATTTTAGGCAGTATAATGCAACAGCACCCTGTTATCCACAAAATTTGGCTCCTCCAAAGGTTACTTTTCGTCAGCACTTTATGGTGCTATAAACCAACTCATGACGTCCTGTTAAAGTAAAGCTATGTCTACCGTTTAGCCTATTATTTTTTTGTATTTTACATACCTTCTTCAATTAAGCGATTTCGATTTTGACACGCAAGATCACTGTTCTGAGAACTGAGCCCGGCTTTGGCAAACAGGTCCATTAACTTAGCGCCCTCGCTATTCTGCGGCAACTGCTGATACTGAAGCACGTCTAAAATAAAAAATGGCAAAAAATTACAATATTTAGAGAGCGAATACGACGAGATGTACACGTCACGACGACCAAGAAATCAGTTCTAGACAGACGAAACTAAGAAGAGAAATATAACTAGCGGTTCATATGTATTTACGTAATTAATACACGTAGCTACGTCATAGGTGCGATAGGGAGTAAGGCAAGCTAGCGTTAAGTGTCGGACCTCCCCTAAGCCATATCTACCGCTTCACCACCGCACATCCCCTAAGCCATATCCAACGCTTCACAACACCCCACCTCCCCTAAGTCATATCTACCGCTTCACCACCTCACGCTCCCACTAATTTTAGCGATTATGAGCAAAAGCAGGGGAAAGGAAAAATTAAGAGAGCCGAGAGAGAACGGAATTCCGGGTTCGATCCCGGCGAAAATCGTGGTCCGGTTGCGGTTCCGGCAAAAGACAAAACCAAACCGGAACCGAAATTCCGGTTTAAAAATTTTGTTAAAACTGTCCACATTTTTTGTTCCATCTATGGTCCAATCATACGTTATAGATATACAAATGATCAAGTTCCAACAGGACAACACAAAAGAAATAACTCAGGAAATTACTCTGTGAAACGTATGTAAGACACATTTTAATTAACAATTTTTTGTGTTGACCACACAGGAGTTTGTTAATAACACAAAGCTAGGTCGACGGTTGTAGCAGCTTACTCTTTCAGAGATCTGCGGTATATGTTAAAACTGAACCGGTCCAACTTGATATACATTATAAGCTGTGTTAGATGTTTCTGTTAAATGCCGCTCAAGCTAAACAATGGGTCCACCGGGAATAGAACACCGGGCCTTCCGCGTGCGCAGCAGACGTGCTAACCACTACA
Organism: Trileptium ribeirensis; assembly: GCA_030248225.1. Lineage (NCBI taxonomy): Eukaryota > Metazoa > Nematoda > Enoplea > Enoplida > Thoracostomopsidae > Trileptium > Trileptium ribeirensis. Next base: position 15,087 of record JASANE010013368.1, on the reverse strand, counting down.
CCATGGATCCGCTTCAAACGGTTGGATGGTTGTGGTGATATTATAACTAGCGAATAGACGTTTCGCTAGCAGTAATTATTATTTGTGTGATCACTACATACATAATAGAGTATGGATTATTGAAGTACTAAGATGTAAGCTTGGCTAATATAAATTGTGTGAAGCACCGGCGACTGCGCTTAAAAACTTTGTAAGTAAATGAAACATATCGGAAAAACAGCAAGAAACTGTGTTCCTGGGAACGAATTGTATGTATTGAAACTGTGCGAGCATTATCACAGTTTGTCTCATTTATAGCATTCTGATTAGAAAATCATTATCATCACATAACTGAGGGATACTGATTGACCAACGCTAGCCTGAACAATGTCTTTGGCAAACGATCAGAAAATTGTAGTATTATGCCTTTTTATTTTCTTTTAGAACCATATAAACCAATAATTTAAAGTTTTCTACGCAACAACATGTAACGAACTTATGTCTAGTAAAAGAAGGCAATTTGAGAAGAAGCGAAATTTTCTAATCTACGCCAAATGCGTTACAAGAACATTCAATCTGACGGAGTTTATGCAAGCCTGTGCAGCGGAAGGCATGAGAGTGCAAACAACCGTCGTGTTGATTGATAAATAAATATTTAAGCTTCTTCAGCCTCCTCGAACTCACAGAGAGGCAATAATGTTATCGCAATGCATTAAGAAAATATATTTTTAATACATATTAAATTTACATAGCCTTCATTTCGTCAACCAACCATCTGCTTTACTATATACAAGTTCCGAAGACCAGGTTCCGGTTCCGGATCCATTTACAAAGACGGTTCCGGTTCCGGTAAACTTAGATTCCAGTTATTCCCTGCTGGATTGTTGAAACAAAATATGTTAAGACGTTTCCAACGATAATAAACAACTTACTTACTACAGGATTCAGAGCCTGAACTTTATAATAAAATACATGACTATATTCTAGCTCAATACGTTATGGCTAAAACAAACACCACCAAACGCAAAAAACGGGCGTACCATTGACCGCTTTTGGGCCGTTATCGCCAACATTCGTAGAACCTGTATCCAGTTGACGTGCGATACCAGCTGCACTGCTATTGCTCGGAGCTAGCATACCGGCGGTACCGTCCCGATGGTCAACGTTAGCCATCGCAATTAGTCGTTGTTGCTGGCTTTTGTTGCCGCCGTTTGCTGCTTGGGACGATGCATCGCCGGCAGAGAAGAACTTGCTAAATCGACTTGAGCTTACAATCGGCATCTGAACTTCGTCCGGCTAAAAATATAATAATTAAAACAATGTATTAATTTGAGTCCAGCGTAGCATATCGATCCACGGATCATAATTATCTTCAGCTGTTCGAACAACCGGTTCACACTCAAAACCTGTATATTTTACCGGAATTCAGTTTAGCAATTTTAGCATCTCTATCACATAACTTCGTTTGTCTATCGACCACATAGCTTGGCTTATTAACTTTTAGCTATGAAGTAGCCGCTGGTCAGCAACAGTGGGCCCCACATTTCCTACAACTAGAGTTGATTTTATTTCATGACAGTAATTAGAGCTACGCAGACTGAAGACAACATTGAGTTAGTCTACCCAGTATCCAGATCAAAAAACAAAATCGATTACGGATTTAAGACATGTTAATAATGCAAGCTAACTACCTCATATTATGATGCTAGCATAAGCAAGAGTTGACAGTAAATTATAAATATGTATTTGCTACGGGAACTTCAATACTAGAAGTTGTTTGACTACAAAATAGGAATCGAACATCGAACTGCAGTGATCTAAAATTATCATACATTTGCCGAACACAAATGATCCAGATTTATTTTCACAAAAGTGAAAAGTGAGTGTGCTACGCTTTTTTGGGCGAGTCCACTGGAACACGATAGCAAAACAAAATTAAAAACAATATTGTGGCAAGTCGTGGTTTTGGCCTAGTCCTCCAGCTATCTTAAAACGCGAGCCATAAGGATAAAATGAATTGGGCGAGGCCACTGGAACACGATAGCAAAACAAAATTAAAAACAATATTGTGGCAAGTCGTGGTTTTGGCCTAGTCCTCCAGCTATCTTAAAACGCGAGCCACAAGGATAAAATGAATTGGGCGAGGCCACTGGAACACGATAGCAAAACAAAATTAAAAACAATATTGTGGCAAGTCGTGGTTTTGGCCTAGTCCTCCAGCTATCTTAAAACGCGAGCCACAAGGATAAAATGAATTGGGCGAGGCCACTGGAACACGATAGCAAAACAAAATTAAAAACAATATTGTGGCAAGTCGTGGTTTTGGCCTAGTCCTCCAGCTATCTTAAAACGCGAGCCACAAGGATAAAATGAATTGGGCGAGGCCACTGGAACACGATAGCAAAACAAAATTAAAAACAATATTGTGGCAAGTCGTGGTTTTGGCCTAGTCCTCCAGCTATCTTAAAACGCGAGCCACAAGGATAAAATGAATTGGGCGAGGCCACTGGAACACGATAGCAAAACAAAATTAAAAACAATATTGTGGCAAGTCGTGGTTTTCGCCTAGTCCTCCAGCTATCTTAAAACACGAGCCACAAGGATAAAATGAATTGGGCGAGGCCACTGGAACACGATAGCAAAACAAAATTAAAAACAATATTGTGGCAAGTCGTGGTTTTGGCCTAGTCCTCCAGCTATCTTAAAACGCGAGCCACAAGGATAAAATGACTTAATTAAAGATTCACACCAAGATAATGAATATAAACGTTCTTACTTAACAACATACTGAACTTACCTTGAGCGAAAAGCCAAGCACGTCTGCGGCAAACGCACCGCTAAAATCTGGACTTCCAACAAGATCAATCGCTGCTGGATTAGCGCTGCTCGCGGCGGCTGCCGATGACAGTGCGTCCGAAGTCGGCGATCGTTCAGGTCTCGGAGTCACGGTCTTAGCGCGCTGACCACTGTTGTAGTTTTGTTGTAGCGGTTGAGTATCTGAGCTATTATTTGTACCCGTTTTTGAACTAGTACCATTGTTCTTTTGAGTTTGAGGAGGAAGTGGATCGTCAGCATCATTTGCTAGCGAAGTCCGAACCAACAGCTTGCCATTCGCCATTGAAGAACTGACGTCAACAGCCGGCGAATTATTCTTAACGCTGGCTTCAACGCTGTCGTTGTCCACCGTAACAGTATTTGACGTTGCATCGGATTTGATGTCATCTGAGAGTAAAATTATTTATGAACAGCACTGTGAATTTTTACACAAAAATAAATGTAATACAATATAATGCTAAAGTGTAGAGTACTGAGGTAGCCATTATGGACAGGACACAGCATATACAACAAAAAACAACATAATGAAATAGACTAGTAACTTGCAAGCGAGGGTCAAACTGAACGACCGTGGTTTCATTTAAGTTATTTTGTTTAGGCACCTGTAACATGCTGTGTTAGATGAATATGCCATCCTAAAACATCTTAGACCCTGAACCCATTGAAAACTCTTCTACCCTAATCCGACCGAAAACAACTGACAACGCATCAAGAATTTGTGCTGGGCTCTAGATATGCAACCCACCGTATTCAGCCTACCGGAAAATTTATATAATAGACAATTCTTGGTGACCTGTACGTAATACGTAATCAAATAAATGAAGACAGACTATATTCAGGAAATGGGGTACATTGACCCTAACCATTGAAAACAAATGAAAAGGCATGAAATATACACACAGAACTCTATATAACCAAATTATTGTACTCAATATACCGGAAAACCTATATATATATATATATATATATATATATATATCTATATATCTATATATATATAGACTATTTTTGATGCCATGTATCCAACTACTGAAGACCGACTATTTTCTGGAAATCAAGTTCATTGACCCTAAAGCCAATGATAACGTCTGAAAAGCCATTAGATAATCGTGTTGGACTCTAGGTAACTAAACCGTCGTATTCCGCCTGCTGGAAAACCTATACAGACAATTCTTGATGACCTTAGGGCAATAAGTAACCAAACAACAGAAGAAGACTATATTATGGAAATAAGTTCATGTACTCTAAACCCATTAAAAACCCTCGAAATATACACCGTAGAGGCTAGGTAACCAAAACATTGTTTGTATCGATCCTTAAGAAATACCTATTTATGGACCATTTTTATGCCGCGCAAGCAATACATAACGAGACAAATGAAAACGCACAGCATTTTGGAAATCGGGTTCGTGACCAGAAACCCAATAAAAGGCGCAATATAGCCAAGTTTAACCCTATATAGTACAACCATCGTATCCAGCGTGCTTGATAATTCAATAGGCACTCATTGTAAGGTAAAAAAGCAATAACACTACGAAATCCGAAAAATCGCTATTTCTGACAAAGATTATTTGCCCAACAGCGGTCCAGTGCCACAAGAAAGTAGTAGTCATTAAAATTGTAGATTTCGATTAGCTGATAATGTGGGTGGTCTCCATTTTGAAATGTAAAGCTTGTGTCACGAAACATGTTTCTGCCATTTTGACCTGGAAATTGGAGTCAGAGTTGTTCACGTTCAACTATAATGAGTTTTGTTATCGCATAAATAAAATTATCGATAAACACCCATCCGACATGTTATGAATGACAAGACAAAAAGAAATTTTCACGATTGTGCGCCTAGCGCCATCAGAGGAGTATCAGCTCGCTTCGCTCGCTCAGATTCAAACTAACAAACTTATTAAATCAACGTGTGTATTGATTTCTTCCATGCCTACTTTGTTTTAACTGGCCTGTTTACAGCCTTCCGAAAAGTAGGATGGTTAACTGCAGTGCCAGTGTTTATTTTGTTTCAATTACGAGTACAAAAAAGTGCAAACATATATGGCAGACCTTTAGTGTTGTCCACTGACCTGGGGAAATTTTTTAATAACCAAAATACAATTTTGAACAGCCAACTATATTATATAGTTAAAGAGTAAATTAAACGAACTTTGACAAAAAATAAATACCCGAATTGCGTATCAACGAACGACTGAGGAGCCGCCTAAACCACTGGAATAGTATATACATAATAATGACATTTATAAGTAGATTGTCATGATATATGAAGTTATCGTTATTCCTGCAGTTCTATACGCATGTATAGTTTGGTGGCATATAGTTAGGCTTAAATGAATCCAGACATTTTTATTTAGGGTGTAGCGTATCTGTCTGTCGTGCGTCTCTGGCGGCATGCAGTATATAGCTACCTCTGCCACGGAAATTCTATTTCATTTGTGTCCTCTGCAGTTGGAAAGTTTGTCGAACTGCCATTGTTTGGTATTATCGGTTTAACACCTTCGGTTACTGGGCCAATTACATGAATTCACCTGGTTTTTCATCGATAATTTTGCTGCTAGTCGCGTTCCTTTTACTTGTTTACCAAGTGGTGTTATTAGCAGGATTTTTCTTAAACCTAGACGACAGGAAGTGTGCTATAACTGACGATGTTTCGTGTATCCTGAAGCTGATCCTGTCTGCTTTACTAATAGCTCGCTTAGGGGCAACGAATTCGCTAACAGAACAGGTCTTGGATGTGAAATTTTCATATTAGATCTGACCTATATCTCTGTTCGTATGAGACATTTTTCTAGGCAGAAGTGCTTGCTATTGTTGAGTCAACGAGTTACCCCCTTGGAGGCGGCGTTTAAAACAGAAGTATTGCTATTCTCACTGATAGTCAGGCATCTATCAAAGCGCCTGTAAGCCATACTTGTCAGTTTGCACTGATCAAGCACTGTAGTATTGCTACTTGGCAAATTATTTGTTTTTAGGCAGTTGTTCGGTTTTGGCTCAAACGATATTCTGGTATTGCAGACAAAGAATTGACTAATGCTCTTGCTCGTGTTAGGACTCGCACACCTTTGGTTGGTCCAATTCTTTCTGTTGGAATTACTTTTAGCATTATTCGCCGGGATACCTCAGCGTGGTGCAATTTAGAGCACCATAACTTATGGTTTTCAACCGGTACCTGTCTTTTGAAAAAGTTCTTTCTTCCCACAGTAAACGACTAATGAAGTGGATATCTCTCCATACTCAGTCGCACTAGACTGCGACTAGGACTGCATTTAATTCCGGGTCATTGTCGGTGGAAAAAAACATATTTTCAAGTTAGGTCTTGAAGACAATCCAAACTGCCATCTTTGTAACCCTGGTGAGAAAGAAACGATGGAACACCACCTTCTGCCCTGCTGCAAATTTGATGATTTAAGAATCAGAATTTATGGCTTCATTTCTGGTAATACTCTGGTTTGTGATTTTCAGAAGCTTGTGAGGTTCGCCATGGAGTCAGACAGTTTTTCCTCTTGATTGTGGGTTCCTGCGTTGTTAGAGTCGTGGAATGGACTTTTTAGTCTCCACACGTTTATATAATACCCTTCAATTATCATATTTATATCTCTCTGCATTCATATATTTGTAGGTCTCTACTGAATTACTTGATATTACTATAGTCGGCCTCTAAAGTCACCTAATAACTTAACAAAAATTCCAGAAAAATTATTGCCACTGTTATTACTGTGGATTATTAATAAGTATGATACACTGTGCTACCTTGTGTGGTTTAGGCAACGTCGCCAACTGTACGGTGCCAGCTCGCCACAAATTGTTGCGTTTAGTGAAGTTAAAAATTGGAAGAGGTCGAGCGGTGGTGTAAGAAAAATTTGGGTTAAGAAATTGCTCGAAGATAATACCGCCCTATTGGTTTGCAACAAAAATTTAGATGATATATCACCCGTTGCAAGAGGGAATGACATACTTTTGGCGAAGAATCTGACAACTGATGGTAAATCTATTGTATGTGTGTTTGGGGTCAATTAGGTTGTCTGACAAAGGAATGTGACATACTAAAGTCAAACCACGTGCAAGTACAGTCCAATATTTTTCAAAGCCACGGTTGAATAATTCATTTACGAATGCAGATTTTCGTTTTGGGGCACGATTTTGCTACCTTTTTACTCGTAACATATAAGCCGCAACAAAACACAATAAACCTGCTCATGTTTTTACAACTTCCGATTCTTCTTGTCACTGGATCCAATTTTCTCCGTTCTCCTTGTTAACTCATTTCTCTGTTTTCCAGTTTTTTTTCTGTCGCGCCGGAAGCTGTATATGCCTTTTACGCAAAGCAATTTAAGCGGGCGCCATGCGATAATAAAATTTTACTTTGAACATACGATAAATATTTTCCTACGAGCTCAGATAAATATTATTTTCTAACGAAGCTTTTATTAAAACATTAACGGCACAAAATTATTCGCCAATCAATTTAGTTAGGTAGGTATATATATTTAGTAGTTATGTAAGCTAATTGCAAAAAGTCCGGCAAAACAAGTACAACTAACAAAAAAGCTAACCTCCTTCATTGTGCTTCACCGAATCCACGCTGTTCGAATCTCTAGTATCAGTTTCGGTGCTTTGTCGACTGCGATCTTTGCTCGATAGTCGCCTTGCGCCGAAACCGAATTTCTGCCAATAGTAAATAATTTCCTTAATAGACAAAATATCGTCACAAAATGGCCATCACGAAATGTGTTTTAAATCTCAGAAAAAATCTCTATAATACACTATGAAATTTACAGGAAATAAGGAAAAATTCGTTAACTTTAACACAATTTTTAGAGCAATATACTACTGAAATTAAGCTTAATATATTCTTTTATAAGAAATTTAACACTCTTTTTAAAAATCGAGGAAGTGTAATTTTGCTGCTTTCTACAAAAAACTTATGTTCTCTTCTCAAAATCAAGAAATATACTGAAAAATAACCATTTAGCCAATGTAAAGTATCGTTCCTACACAGGGGACTAGGTATTTGGGCCTCCTTCAGGAACCTCCGGTACATGCCCGCAGGTATTTTTCAGTCTCCTCCATGTCCAGCAACCGCCAGATACTTCTTTGCCCGGCCAAAAGATAGACCAATTCCGTCAGGGGAGTGGTCCCCCAGCTTCAACTAAGCGAAACTAAATTTCTCGCCCCCGTCCGTTCAATTGGACCTGGAGGACTAGCCAGTTTAGTTTTATGAATTAAGTTTAGGTAAGCCAAGCAAAGACGCATTTTTCAAACAGCACATGCTTTTTATATACCAAGTTTTTGTATAATTGTTATGAAAACAAACAGTAAACTTGCGGTTACTGCAGTTTTTTTGTCGTATTTTCTGTTATATGTGTACGTGCACAAGTGCGTATGTCTATTTAGAAGTCCCGAATTTATATTGGGGAATGGGCCTGCCTTGGCCTACAATATCGTGGCGTCAGCAGGCGGGACTAGTGCGGCACAATTGGGAAGAGATGCCAGCTCCGACACAAAAATATGCTTACCTAGAACTCATTTTTACAGGTTGGCATTCTGAAGTAACGTGGCATTAGCTCCTTGCTCAAAAATATGCCGCGCAGGTTTTGGAAGGCGCGATCTCAAGATTGTGAGAAGCGCTGAGTCCCGCTACGTTACAGGATCACTATGTCTCTATGTGTATGTATACATGTGTGTACGTCTTATGTGTCTGTGTATGTCTATGTGTCCTTTGTAACGCACGCACGTCTCTGTGCATTTGTATTTTGCGGATGTATTAAGTGTATGTTGCGCGTGTGGCTCTCTGCGTGTGTATGTTCTTTCTATGATTAGATATATCTCTGGGCGAGCGTATTTTCAGTGTGGGGCTCCCTTCCCCGCGTCGAAGGCGTGCGGAAAATTTTGCTAAAAAATTTGGGTAAGTATAGGGAAAATCGGCACAAATTGAGGAACATTTAACAAAAATGGAGGGGAATTGAGGAAAATTCCTTAAGATTTCAGCAAATTTGGGAAGCATTAAATGTAATGTATACATCTGTCTCTTTGTTTGTCTCTCTTTATGTGTATTTCACAGTCAATTTTACCGAAACCAACGCTAATTACCATTTTACACGGCCAACTCCTGGTTTATAACGTATCCTTGGTTCCGACTGAGTTGCACACATGGTGATCACAAATTTAGAGTCAGCTGCGAACACGATGAATGGGAAAAGACCCAAACACGTACCAGGCAAAACAAAATCATCAGTTTACTCACAGTCGGCCATATATGTTGCAAAACAGACCAAATTTAATGCTAAACAGTCACAGCGCCATATGTACTACACGTTTTATTTGCTACATTGTTTTTTTTATTTATATACTACATTTTATTTATTATTATCAAATTTCCTTTGCTAGCTCTACTTTATTCTTTGCTACCAAAAAATCTCGGATCTTATATTAATTACAGAAGGCCTCGGGTTTTGACGAAGAGATTCAGTAGTGTAACTGGCCAAATATAAGGGTAGTTCTCCCATAACCTCCTATTCCGGAAGCCCATATAAAATCGAATAACCCTTTTTATTACGGACTTGTAGCTCCTCGACGACAAAACACAGGTTATACCAAACACGCTATGAACAAAAAAATCATTAACATCTTGGCAACCGATATGCAGTCCAAACAATTAAAAATGTAAACAGTTACCCAAACCTGCTAAAACTGATCGTATTTGAGGATAATAAGCAATCAAAACAAACTGCTCATTGCGAGTACAGCCACGAACGAAAATAAGTGACCAAAAACCAACGCGAAACACGAGCGTTGTATCGTTCGTTTAGAAACAACCGTTGATGCGTTCGTTTTTTGTGAACGTATTTCTGTCCATAACTGTACTTTACTTACCCCCATAGATCGCTCGAACCCGTTCATCTCTCTTCGATCTGCTGCCGATGCTGCCGTTGCCGACAACATTTCGTCTTCGTCGAATCCTCTCAGCTCAATCTCATCGTCCACATCAGCATCCATCCACTCCGGTTGTTGTTGGTGTATGTGAGCCGACGACGATTCACCCCACGACTGCTCTGTGTCGCGTCGGTAGCGATTATTAACCATTTGTTGCTTGAACCACAAACTCGATGACGAATCGCCAGAGCCTTGGTTTCGTTGCTGCTGTTGCTCTTTCCAACTGGGTTTGTGTGATGACTAAAAATATAAAATGGACGCACATAGTAGGGATTGTATAGCCGAAGTCTTTTTTAAGTATGGACGTGTTCAAGTGGCTTCTCTCTTAAAATTTAGCCAAAGACATAACCCCCTGGTTCGGAACTGATTGCACCACATTTTTGCAGGCAACATGAACTGGGGCCCTGGTTTGAACCAATGGGAATCCCTCCGCGTCTAAATCTAAAGCTTTTCAAAATATAATATTCTGCAGCAAAACACATTTAAATTAATAAGTGGCCTTAAAAAGTCTGTATCGTGGTCACGATCAACTTTCCAGCCATTTTCTGGATAAAATTTTTTAACTTAAGAAATGGGTTTTAAACATCGTGTCAAGTTTATATGTCAACCGAGTTATTTTCCAAGGGAGAAGCCAAAAAATTTTGCCAGAGGAGAGCCAAAACTTTGCCAGGGGGCCACATCATGGGACACCATCAGGGCTTCTGACATTGTACAAAATATGCCCAAGGAGATCCATATATATTTTCATTGGCTATGAAAATATAGTCGTTATCGTGTATTTAAGGTCTCATGCAACAACCACAATAATGGACAGTAGAGCTTACAACACTCAACAAATTGAGACTAAAATAGAACTGAAAAAAAACTCTGGAAAAGATACTTGGAACAAATTAAATATACCTCCGCTATAAACTTCGAACCGACATGAAATGAAATATGTATCATATATATATTTGAAATTATCCTATATAATAATTTAAAACATTCGAAGAACAACTTTCGAATGAACAGCAATAATTTCTAGCCAGTGCTTAAAGGGTAAACGCATATTCATTGGTAACTAAGAATAGTTGTACAGAAAATAGTTATTACATTCACATCCCAAAATACCATGACAAGCAATAGAAAATTTGGATTATGACTCAAACAATTTCTACAAATTTAACCGCAAAATATGATTGAAAAAATCTTAAAAACTCAGTTAGAATTAATAAAATTTCAATTTCGACTGCACAATAAGCTTGTTTACTCTAATGACAGCTAGCTGCGACAATTCTATATACTGTAGCCGATATTCCGCAACAGTGCATGGATTTATACCCTACTTTGCCCCGTCTGTTACCTATCTGCCCAGCCCGTCGCTAATTAAGCAGGTAGAAAGGCAGGACAAACGGTGTTGGTCAGAGCTGAAGTAACTGTAGAAGCGTTGTAAAAATAAACACAGCATTATGGGTACACGTCCAGTAGCTAAAAATGCAGACGAGCCATGTTTCAAGAGCGACATTTACGTTTTAATAGTCTTGAGAGTAATCATGGTATTCCTTATGTTAGGGTTGTCATTAACGAACTTTCGCTTGACCCGCACCTAAAACAGCAACGCCATGCCTCGCGCACAACTAGCCAGAGCTATTCCGACATCCAGCTCTGCCGTAGACACATCGTTCCTCGGACCATCTGGCTACAACACATTGGTGGAAGCCAATATCTAATCCTAGAAACTAACAACCTTCGCTAATACAATCATTTACCGTCTCAAATTTGCGTCCAAATCGTGACTCTTCAGGTTGGCCATCATTCGCAGCTGCGCTCCGTATACGCCAATTATCTGATCCCATTGCCTCGCTATGTTCCCGACGTCCAGTTTTTGCTGTTGCGTAGCGACTTCCACTTACACTGCCACGAGAGCTAATGCCAGTCGGATTAGCGCTGCTGCTGGTTCCCAACGGTGAAGACACATGTTCGCTTGTACTGTGACGGCCATCACCGCCTAAGCTTCCACGACCGCCAGTATAGTTGGTTCTGTAACACAAAAAATTCAGCTTAATGACTCTTGTTAATATCTCAATCAATGTAACTTATCTCCGTGTAGTGACTATCCCGCGGTAACTGGTTGAGCGCCCAGAGCCCTCTTCAAAAACACCAAAAGACAATAATAGAGCAACAGTAGATTAAATAAAATGTTACAGCTATTGCCAACACACATTAAAATCATAGCATCTTTCAAAAAGATCTAAATTATTTTCAGTAGAATTTTTGATGGTGTAACCCCCTATCGCTTCTCGTACCAGATACATACAACGCAGATACACTTTCTTCAATCGAATTCAGCAGCCTCGAAAACCTAAAGATCAGTTCTAACTCCCTGCGCACAACTAATTTGAGAAAAATATCACAATTTGACCGGAATCTTATTGATAGGATTTAGTATTTTAGCACTCTTTCGCTACCACAGAATTAACCACATGCGGTATTAAAACAATGAATGAAACCATTGTGTGTTCACGAGTTAAATAATACTATAATACCAGCGTCCACTCCAAATATTTAAATAGCTTTTTCAGTGAAAATTTTGTAAATTTTTTATTTGGTAAATTTGGTATTTTTTATAATAATTTAGTTCATATCTGATGCTCTACGAACTAGTAACTATATCAAGATTGCAGAAAGTAGCGAAGCATAGGTACACCAGCGCCTTTTGCGTGCACAGCCAATCAGCTCTCGATAGCATACGTCCATATGCTATATGTGGATATCACACAATACCGCACAAGTTAGACAAAAAAACTAACACCGGCTTTAAGTTTCCCATGCCTCAAAACCCCCAAGTGTAAGCTGTCAGCCTCGCAGGACGTAGCAGTAAAATTATGAATTTTGGGCCGATGAACCATGGCGGCGCTATGCCCCTGTAACCATAGAACCATGGGTCGCAGAGCAAAATCAACACGAGCAATGAGTTTTTCATGTCCGAAACCACCCAGTGAAACTTTTCAGCCGCCCTGGACGTCAGAACAAATTTTCGAAGTTTGTATCGAGGAACCACGGGGGTGCTATACCTCAAAACCCATGAACCGGAGCCTTAACCGAAAAACAAAAAAGACCCATCGGATTTATCACTTTACTACTAAATAAAACCAAGCAGAAAAAAATTCGAAAGTTAAGATAAAAATAACCTTGCTTCCATGAAGGGTACTAGAATATGGTGAAAAACCTTCACTTTAATCTCTGATCCCGAACACATGGGGCGTCATGCTTCGCACCCATGGAACCATAGGTCACAGATCCAAAACCAGCACCGGCAATGAGTTTCCCATGCCCGAAAACCCCACGTGAAACTTATCAGCCGCCAACACGACACAACAAATTTTGGGTAGAGGAACCATTGTGGCACCATACCCCAGTACCTCAAACCCAGAACCGGAGCCTTAATCGAAAAACAAAAAAAAGTAATCGGCATTTTACGAAATAAAACCATCCAGAGAAAAAAATCGAAACTTAAGATAACAATAACCTTGCTTCTGTGTAGGGCACTAAAATGGGGTAAAATGGTGCAAAAACTCCACATTTTGACCCCTGACCCGGAACCAGACCCAAATGATGTGCACGGTAAATCGACTATGCCGGTTCGAATGAGCCCAAGATCATAAAAATCGGTTATGTGGTTCCCGAGTTATGGCCGATCACACACACAGACGGAATTTAAAAGATTTCAAACTTGCAACACACAATGTCCACTACGTTCTGAAAACATCGAATAATCGCAAATTTATAGCTCCATTTTTGACCCGATACAGCTAAAATAGTTGTTTTACATGCAAATTTTGAAGGATCCAATGACCAAAATCAAAAATTTTCCGTTTTGCCGAAATTATTGGACCTAGGTACACAATTGGATTCATTCTATTAAGTGTTGCGTTGCACAGGTGGACAAAACTATTCCCACAAAGAATTAATCGGTACTTAAGGAAACTCTACTCCATCCGTTTCAACAATATACATTATCACGGATTACAACAACATCTACGAATTGATCGAACAATATGGCCAGCTTGTCGAAAATTTGCCAGTTCCTTTCGCCCGACCTTAGATATCTCCGAACCTGCGACTAACAGTTCAAAAAATCTTAAGCAATAACTAATATTAATGTATATGTAATAATATAAAATTCAATATAATATAAGTATAATACAATAAATAATATATTAGTTAACAATATATATTTTATAATATATATATATATAATTATATTATATAATTAATATTGCCGTTAACGCGCTTACCGATTAACATTGCCGTAATGATGATGATGACCTTCGTACACGACGCCTTTTGGACTTCGCGATCTTAGTCCTCGTCCACCGCCAGGCCCTCCTCGTTGCTGCTGCGGTGGCTGTGCCTGTTGCTTGCTGACATCTTGTGGTTGCTGATGTTGTTGTTGCTGCTGCTGCTGCTGCTGTTTATCTTGATTAACTTGGCAGCCCTGACCAAAGCTCCGCCGCTGTGGGCTTAGCACAACGCCACCGCCCGCGGACTCATTCTTTAGACGATCAACTAAAATAGAAATTACAACCTTAGCGAATCGAAATGAAGTTGTTAACGCATGGCAAATGAACCCACTGAAGGAAAACCAACCGCACAGAGTTTTGGCCACCGATGCTTGCAAATAAATGTGTTTGTCTGTATATTATGTAACATTTTGAATGCTTTGCGCGATCACATTTGCAGATGACTCAAAATGTTGTATTAAAATGGCAAACATAAGTTGGCAAATAGTTTAATCCACTCTTGAGCAACTTTTGGCCGAAAAATCCAATTTTTATACAGTCTACCTTATAAAACATCTAGATCAGCGTACAGCTTTGACGCATCTATAACTCGAAAGCATACCATGAATGTGAATAATTTTAGCGTTGGTATGACTATGGTGACAGTGCTAAGTAAAGAATATGCAATATGTAAAATGATTTCGCTAGGTGGAGTATTTTTCGGCATTAAAAATACCCCTACGGGGGTAGGACCTACGGGAGCCCAGTAGAATTTTGGACCCAACGAAATCCCGTAAATAAACATCATGCTATTGAAACCTGAAAACCCCTCAAAGAAAAAGGTAACTTTATCTCACCCACCTCCTAGAAGCTAGCCCAGCGAACAAAAGCAACCAAAGACGACAAGGGGCGACGAGCGATTCTAAGGTGTTATGCAGATAACAACCTTAAAAAGGATTCCAATCTCTACTAATCACATATCGTTGAACATCTTAAAGACGCGAACCATATAGGTGACCACAAAAAGTTGTTCAGCAAGATCCGAGAAATTCCCAGTCAGTATGGAGTAATCAGT
>JASANE010013365.1:0-27002 GCA_030248225.1 Trileptium ribeirensis | reverse complement strand
TAAAGGCTTCACATCGAATAATGGAACAGGCATGTAGAATCAGCGCATCGAGATCTACAACCTTCGTTGCGACAACTTTCTTGTGGGACCACTCCTGAGCCGCTATGGGCTCAAGTGTGTTTCGTCGACGATTTTTCAGATATGAGATAGTAATGTTTTTTCAAATTTCGAAGTGTTATTGCTTGTTTTTACCTTACAGTGGGTATCTATTAGGTTATCGAGCACGCTGGATACGACGAGTTTGCTATCTAGAGTCTAACTGTGCTATAGTATACGTTTTTATGAGGTTTAATGTGTTTTACGGTCGACGGACCCTATTTCGAAAATGTGCGTTTCTATTTGTCTATGTATTAATTACGTGCAGGGCATCAATAATGGTCTATTATATAGGTATTGTTGAATCAAATGATTTGGTATCTATAGTCCAGCGTGAATATTTTGTGTCTTTTCACGGGTTTATGGTCAATGAACCCTTTGTTCCATAGTATAATCGTCTTCAGTTGTTTGGTTGCGCATCAAGAATTGCCTCTATAGGTTTTCTGGTATGCTGAATACGACGGTTGGCTATCTAGAGACCAGCACATATATATGATGCGTTGTCAGTTGTTTTCAATGGATTTAGGGTTGACGAGGTTTTAAGATTTTTAATTGTTTCAAGTTCAAGAGGTTTTTGGGTGGTATATACATCAGACACAATCTGTTATACGTGTTTAAACAAAATAACTTAAAAATGAAACCACGCTCTCTCCATTTCAACGTGGCTCGCGAGATACTTGTCATAATCAGCGATGACAACGCAGAACCTAGTCCCAATATAATATGCATATTACATGTGTGAGTAATATTCCCGAAATGCTCTATCTCGTCATATTGTTGTTGCTTTGACCATAACCGTTTTTAATTTTGAGTTTAAATTTATTGAATGAAAACATTATTTCACAGCCAAGTCGAGTGTAAATGGGAATTTTCCGTACATATACAGTTACATACAAAACTAATTGTGTAAAAACAGATGGAATTGTAAGCATTTGCGCCCGTCCGCAAACCGATGCAACTTTGTGCGTTTACGTTGAGAGGAAATTGTGTCCACCCCTGTTGCGACAAAATTGTGTTCCTCTGCGTCCAGGCGTAATTGCTGCCGTTCGTGTGCAGACAAGATTGTTTATATCTAGACGATAGTGCGTCCGAGTCGTGACGAAATTGCTTCCGAACGCGTCCGAACGAAATGGCGCAATACCACGTCTTCATATAATTTAGTCTGTGATTGTAATATTTATGTGTGTAGCAATATTATTCTTGGACAGAAATGTACGGTTACTGATTGCTAATCTGAATTTCCTTTAAGTCTCATTGATTATAGGCTTATTACTGTGTAGTGCTTATGTAGCTGTCATAATAGTATGTTTGTATTGCCTTGTATGTATTTATGCGCACAAATTTAAATTTTTTCGCGGTTATTTGCAGCGACTATTTTATCTTCAAATCAAAGATTCTATTTTGTCTGATGAAATTTATTGCCCTCCGGAAACGTCTGTACTACTGGCATCGTACCAAGTTCAAGCCAAGTACGGCGACTACAATGCTGATACTCATAAAAGGGGCTTCCTGGCCAACGATCGACTGCTACCACAGCGGTATGTTTTTATTGTATTGGGATTTCGGATTTGATTGAATCATATATAGATTGATTCATAGGGGCTGAATAGTCCGTGCACTCGATCGGAGAGTTTGCAGGTGACATCATAATCGTGGAAAATGGAATAGCCACAATACCGTTAAGTCGCAGGTTATGGCTCATTAGTACAATTAGTCCCCGTCGTGTCTTTGGGACACATATTATTTGGAGGTATTCCATGTTTGGCATTTCATAGTTACGGATTTTGATAATACATCTGTACATATTTAAATTTGGTTAATAAATTTCCCTTCTAGCGTATTTTTCATTACGTATTTTCCATTGTTTCGCAGTTGGTGAATATTTTGGATTTGCATATTTTTGCATGCTTGACGATGAACTGTGTCTGATGCATATTATCAGTCATGCGGACTAGATGTTTCTGTTTAAGAATATTTCAAACTCTGTTTGGGGACACGCGTTTCCTGTAGCTGCCACACAGATGGCGATATAGATGTTGCATAAATTTGCCTACTTATTATCGTATGGTTTATGCAGCAAATCTTATTTAGTGTTCTCGATCAGTTCAAGCTGAAACGTGATGAATGGGAAGAGAAGATATCTCAGTGGCATTCGGAACATCGAGGCATGATAAGGTTAGTGTGGCTTCAGTGTTTTATTTGATCCTAAAGTAATATATGTTGGTGTTTTTTTGTTCTCAGAACGAAACATGAGTAGAGCGAATTTGATGGCCATGACAAGTTTTTCCCTTGCGGAAAATTGCAGAATGAGTTGACAGTAAGTTGGTCCGAAATTTAACGTATTGAATTCTGAGTAGTGAGTGAAACGAGCGTAGCGAAGAATTCTCCCTGACCAGAGGAAAATTTCGACGGTGCCCGTTTCTGTGTTTTTTGGGTAACACCCGTAATCTCAAATATTCATGGCCCGGTTAACTCGCTCGATAGCTCGTTTGAAAGCTTAAAATCTCCATTTGTGCACTTTTGTTAGAGGAGAAAACAGATTCCAACAGCTTCGAGTCCTAAAAGAGTGTTTTTATAAAAGGGGCTCGGGCCGGGTCAAAAAGAGGTCTGACTAGACATATTTGGCTGTATATCACCAACCGGTGCAGATATTTTCGCCAAACCATGTTCATTTTGTAGGACAATTAAGGTTCTATAAAACTAAATGGGTGCATGATTCGGGACCAAAGGGGTTTTAAAAGGGCCCAAGAGACCCAAAATTGACGAAAATGGTCTACCTTATATGAATCACATTGGGCTCATTTTGTAATGCAATTCACCTATGTGGCTGGAGATGACGTACCGACTTTTTCATTATTTACGCTGCAGGATCGCTCCAGAATGCGTTTTTGAATGGACACAAGTGGCCCAAAATACCCGTAAATGGCAGTACCTTCATAACCTCTCATTCTGGCGAAGTTGTGCTCATTTGCAGAGCAATTCTCCCTCTATGCAGACGCAGATGATGCATCGTGTTTGTCATCATTTACGCTGTAGGTTTCGATTACAACGTATTTTTGAATGGACCCACGAGATCCAAAACACACGAAAATGTTAGTACCTCCTCTGTAACCGCTCGAACTGTATGGACATTGCGATCTCATTTTTTGGAGCGATTCATCTTATATATATGTAGGCGCACACTGTAAGTTACTAAGTACGCAATAAGCGCTTATATCTCATCAAGTATTAAAGCAACGCAAGCTGTGCACGTCTCTCTACATTACATATTCAACACTCGGAATTCAACACCTTGCCGATTGGATAAGTTAAAGCTAGTATATAGATTGGTATAAAAATTGCGTTCATATTTTGTTGTATATTTAAAGCCGATTCTTTTATTCGAAAAGCTTAGGTCAAAGCAATTTTATCGATAGCCTAAGTTTCCTTTAGCAATTACCACGCGAAACTGATCCTCGTCGGTCTTTGTATTGCGTTTAGATAACTCTCTGGGTATTCGTATTTGTTTCAAATTCGTTTCAATCGTTTGATTTTGTTAAAATTTATCTTGCTCAATCGACATGCCAGCAGATAAGCTGTACTCCAAGCTATGTCAAAATCCTTCACTATCTTACTGGAACTGCTAGACAAAATCTTCCTAAACGCTTGAAAATCGATTGTCTTTAATAATACGAAATTTCTGAAGCACGCGTAAGGGGTTGGCACGGAAGTTTGCTTGGGATAAACTCGCAATCATGGCTGGCCTTTGCAGGAGCTGAATACATTGGGGTGAGTTATACGTCTGGGAAATCAATCAGCAGCTCCTGATGTGAAGCTCATGCGACAAAGTCTAAAGTTAAGACTTGTATCGTACTTAGCACCAATTTCTAATTCCTGCTTTTTATACCTTTATTCTATGTATTTTTTCAGAGAAGACGCTATGATTGAATACCTTAAAATTGCTCAGGACCTCGAGATGTACGGCGTCAACTACTTTGATATTAGAAACAAAAAGGGAACTGATTTGGTAAGTCACAGAATTTATCAATTTGTTTTGGGTGGTCTTTTTATTGTATTTTGTCGTTTGTTTTAACTAACATTTCATTTCTATTTCCGTTGAAAATGTGACAAGATGGCTTTACTTAAAAGCATAAACATTATGGGGAGCTAACGGTAGCTAAACTGCCAAATTATTATCCAGTTGTAATGTTCACTGATCAACGTTTCTTCGTTATTATCATTTAAAATCAAAGTTGTTCCAACAAATTTTCAATATTTTGGCTGGACGCTATAAACAAAATTCGCGTTATATCGGATGTCCTAAAGCACACAAGTAATGTATGCCCATGATATCTTTTTTACGTATTTCAGAAATGGTTTTTCGCACTTGGGGCATTGACTTAGCGTCCAGTATCTGATAGAACAACATTATCGACAATGTTTTTCACGTGACTACACTGACGGTGTTTGAACACTAAACCAAGCGATTATCACTCTGTCTGTTTATTTCCGTAGAAGATTCAATGTTTACAAGGTGTCATTCTACAGCGACAGAGGCAAGCTTCTTCCGCTTTGGAAAATATAACTGTTTATAGGTATTCAAACAATATATTAGGTATTTTTATTTTGCTGTATTTCAGTACCTTGGTGTTGACGCGCTTGGTCTGAACGTCTACAAGAAAGACGACAAACTAACGCCAACAGTTGGGTTTCCGTGGTCGGAAATAAAGAATATTTCTTTCAACGATAAGAAATTTGTCATCAAACCGATTGATAAAAAGGCGCCGGTTGGTGACTTTTATATTCACTTTATGTTGCCTACAATGAATTTGTAGATATCGCTTCTGTTCCTATCGTGAATTTGTAATAGGCTAATTTGTGCGATGACTGCATTCTCTATTATGTATTTATTCATCTGGACCAACTGGAAATCAGTAAAGGAGTTTGGAATTAGAATGAAATCTTTTGTAAGGTATATTTAGGCAAAACTAGTTTCCATATTTTATTTATATGCTTAATGTTATTTGTATTGCATAGTGTGCAGTCGGCTAACCGTAGAAGAGATGTTCATATGGAGAAGTTTGAAGCATAATTTTTTTGTGATGCAATAAAATTATTGGCAGTGTAAATTACATAGTTTTGCTTATATGTTATGTGCGTGGCATTTCGGAAAATTGTCCATATGTGGGGCCAAATTTTACTAGATTTCTCGCAGTAGAAACCGTATTGGCGTGCAGCTTTTATATGTAATGAAATTTTTAGTTATTTATACGCTAGCCGATAGGCATTATTCAATCACAATACTTTACACAACGTAGAATGTGACATCGGTATAAACTTTTTTTGTAAGTGACCGTACGTTCAGGTTTTATCACAAACTACTGGTTTAAGCTGAGAAATCAACGTACATTAATTGTACATTTATTGTAAATGTTCAAGACATGGAAAGATAAAAATTTCACACAGAGAAACAGATTGTGAAATCGCACTGCGGTTTACACCAGTTTCTGAAACCAGCCGCGAAAATTTCGTCAACTGGGGTTTGTTTAGGCCGCCTAAGTCGAATGTGTATTAGGTCGAATATGCGTTATGTTCTGATGTAAAATCTAATTCCACAAGTTTTAGTATTTCATATTCTACGCGCCGCGCCTTCGCGTAAACAAACGCATCCTTGCGTTATGTATGGGTAATCACGAGCTGTATATGCGCCGACGTAAGCCGGATACAATTGAAGTCCAACAGATGAAAGCCCAGTCAAAAGAAGAAAAATTGCAGAAACAAGTTAGTAGTCTGTGGTTTGAAAGGAGTACTTATCCGCTCCTAGTTTCACATATTGAGAGTTTCTAGTTTTGGATAAAGCTCTTATCGCTGTATCGCGCGGATGCGTTAAGTATTCTGTGGTTTGAAAGGAGTACTTATCCGCTCCTAGTTTCACATATATATTAAGAGTTTCTAGTTTTGGATAAAGCTCTTATCGCTGTATAGCCCGGGTGCGTTAAGTATTTCTGTGTGTAGGATCTTGGTATTTTATATGCTTAAAATTGGATTTAGTTGTCGATTTTAATTGAAAATTACAAACATGTCGGAATTTCTTCCGAAGTCTTTTCACGCACAAGTAAGTAACGAATATTTTTTTACAAAATCATTTGCACATGCGCTTCTTCCGGTCGTCTAACTAGTTGAAGACCTGTTTTGCTCACCACAATTAACTCTTAATGTACATATTTGAATAAGCTGTTTTTTCTGACGCAGTGTGATTGTGCAGTTTTAAGAATTCTCTTATGTAGATAAATTATTTTGCAGGTGGAACGCGAAAAGTTACTGCGCGAAATTTCGGCGCGCGAAGCTGCGGAACGCAAGCAAAAGGAGTACGAAAGTCAGTTAAAGACGATGAAAACTGATATGGACCGTGCGCAAGGCGGTACGATTTTTACTAAACGTTTGAGAATATCGTTACTATTAATATGATAATTCGTAATATTTTTTATTTGAGGTGATGTTTATCTCAAAATAACGCGCGAATTTCGAGGTTTGATGTATTAAAAGTCCTTGAATCCTGTCGGTTCTCATTGTGCCTCAACTCCATACGTATAGTATAATTCTGACAGTTTTTACTAGTTGTGTAGATAGTAATTATTTATTCACTCTGAGAGATTAATATCCTACTATAATATCGAGCAGAGAAATGCTGATATAGGTTTTTCTCGATATGAGCTGATGCGTTCAGTGGGTATCTAAAAATAAAATGTAATTAGAAATTTCATGTTAAATATTGAAAGTTAAAAGGCAATCGCAATGATGTTACATGATCCCCATAGTGTCAGTTAATAATAAACAGATATTATTATACTAGAGAAATCATTAATTAAGTCATCAGTAGTATAAATATTTGACTGTTGTATTTGTTCCAGATTTGGTCGCAGCATTAGATACGATTAGGCGGTTGGAATATCAACTAAACGAATTGCAGATTTCAAAAGAAGAGCTTGGTTAGTTTTTTTAAGATATTTGAAAGCTGTTTTGCTTAATTTTTACAAAAAAAAACGGAAACTCCACGGTGTTCCAGTCTATTTATTCAACGGTCTACGCTTTTAGCAAATGGAAGAGTGAAATTGTTATGGTTACGCTGTTTGTATAAAGTATGCCAACACGAACATTAATTCTGAGATCACAGTTCTCTCTTTTTGTGCGAACAGAAATGGAGGAGAGACGCGTTTTAGGCTAATAATGTTTACGTTTATAATAGCTTAAGCATTGCTACAAGCGCTGCGTCGTTTATGAACACTTTACACACGAAATATCTGCTACCATAAAGACTAGTTGATTCTGTGCTTTGAATTTTTGCCTTAGTTTTTGATAAATAATTTTCAAAAGCTTAACCTAGTGTTTAATGATTTGCTAAATTTTGATTTATCAATTTGATAATATTTATATGTTTGTCCTCTCCGGAGTGCCATACTTTCTTAATAAATGTCATGCTCGACTGTGGGATGTATTTTTTAACGAATATTTATATCTGATATATAAGCCGATGACTTAGTGAATATTGTTAACGTAAGATATAAACTTGCTATGTAACCATTGGATATGTTTTGTCTAATCGTTTCATGACTGCATCTGTTTTTGCTACAAGGTACATAATCTATTGTGCTATTTTGTAGCAAAGTATTTTCATAGTCGCGCCTTTTTCAACCTTGGACTTTCTAAACAAAAAGTTCCATTCAGACGGTAAAAACGAATTTTTATTCGTTTCGTATTATATCTTACGACGGTTAATTGACTGGCAAATTTATTTTACCGCTGGACAGTAAGATCTGAAATTTGCTTTTTTATTTCGTTTTCCGAATGATACTAAGGTTTATTTTCACGGTATTTGGGAACTCGCTGATCTCGTAGTATTATAGCGGGCGGCATACATGCTTTTTAAATTGCTTCCTTATTACGTGCTAGTTTAGATAAGAAACAACGTGAACTTGAAGAAATAATGTCTCGTCTTCGCGAGGAACGGGAAATGGACGCGTCGGAGAAGGATCGTTTGGCGCTAGAAATTGAAAAGCGCGAGAAAGAAATCCAGCTAATCCGACAAGAGGTATGTATATGGCTGTGATTTTTTTAATCATTGGTTTAATATTAACCAACATTTTAAGGATAAAGAACAGTATGGTGGAGAAAACAACTATGAAGTTTTCAAAATACTTCTTGCTGTGTTACTAAAGTCCTCAACTCGTAACTGTTTTGTGCCGAGAACAACTTTGGAGATGATATCAGTGGTACACGCATTTATAGTTTCCATGGGCACAAAAGTTCGTTTCTGTACGAATGAAACAAAGCAATGTTTAGTGCTAACGTAGGCATCCATTTTCGTTCGCTTGACGGTAGCCCATAATGTTATATTTAGAAAGACGACATGAAGCTCAGGGATTTTAACTGGAATACGTCGTTGCAGATATATATGACTCGCCTATGTAACACCCCACGGTATATTTTCACACAGACAAACTGTTGTCTAAAGATCAATACATTACCTTATTAGTATAGACTAAGTATGCGAAAAATGCATAAGATCGCTGTGTTATAAAACCAGATGATACGGAATAAAGGGAAAATTTTAAATAGCCTATATCATTGTAGATATTATCATAAGGTATCGCCTATGTAACACCCCAATTTATATTAGGCGGACAAGTTATTGTCTAAACACCAATAATACTACCTTTATACTAAGTGTACCAAAACTACAAAAAACGACACGTTATGAAACCAAGTGATGCGGAATTCGAAAAAATTTAGGATCAAATTGGAAGTATCGATAGTATCGGTTTTGTCTTCGAGTCATCTATGTCACAATATGATGGTCCTAATAATTTACATAAACATTATTTATTAGTAGTGGCTGGGGCCCCCGTTGCAAGTGGGTACGAAGAGAGTATAGCTACGCTGCACTCTATATTGGGGTTCCAAATTTGTTTTTCTGAACGTTATTGGAAGACATAAAATGTCAATAATACATCAGCAATACGTTAAAAGCGACGCTACGGTCATTATCAGCGTATACCAAAACAGTATGATTCTTAATTTTTTTGTACTATTGACAGAATAGACGACTACTTAAAAGATTTATAACAAAACCACAGATTTCGATAATAATTTTGGATATTATTTTTCACTTTCATGTCATTTTTTGCAGGAAATCCCTGGAGTAGCACAAACTCAAGGCTTGGTGCACAATGAGACTATAACGGCTAGAATAAAAATTGCGAAAATTCATCAGTCCAGTGCTGGCTTACATAAAAGCAAAATTTTTTTAGCGATGTGAGGTCTTTTGGAGTGAAATTTCAATAATTACGTTACACATTTTTATACATTATGTAGCCCTGGAATGATGCAGAGAAGTTTTTGTAGATAACGTTGATGAGTCATAAGCGGATGCTTAATTCTGAGCCACGCCTGCTACAATAAGTGTTTGCAATATTTCACAACTACAAATTTTTTTATTAGTTTAGTGTCTGGGGAGTGACTGATAAATGGGGTCGTGATTTACAGACTGGAAGCATAGTGAAGGTTCGTACCTGTAAAACTAAAACTTCTATGATATAGTTTTCTTCGCCGTTATTCCGTTAATAAGATTAGAGTTGACTGCCACGTAACTACAAAAAATACATAATAATTAGGGGAGACAGTAATAATAAAATTCAACCATGTTATCTTTTTGTCCGACTCAAAAGACAAGCTTATTTTCAAGCAAAATAATGAGGCAAAACAATACTGTAGAAGAAACCAATTGCATTCGCGTAGTGGAAATAATTAGTTGGTTACAGAACAAAGGACAACGGTGGGAGCGATTTTATACTTTTCAATCAAATCGAGGCAGGTTTTTCGGTAGCTCTCATGTTTTGATTAATAATATATATTTTACTATTTTATTTATTCTCTGTTTTTGTTAGCTCGCTACGGTCAGAATTTAAGAGTGACGAAGTAGTGTTGTTGTCATCAATGGTATGTTCGAGCCGGATTTTTATCAAGCGCAGCTTTTATTGCTATTATTTTTTGACCGTATCGCTTAACTGAGCTATAGTTAGTGAACATTAGATACAGGCAGTAACCGGAATTTCGGTTCCGATTCCGCGGGCAAAACACAAAAAACCCATACACAATTCCGGTAATAATATTGTATAAAAGTTTCTACCTCCTTGCACCCAATTTGTGGTGCATGCATACAATTTGGAAGTGATCACTGTCTGACAAGTGAACATTATAAAATATACCCATAGGATTGTCACCTTAACCGCGTATGAATATTTGTTCATCTTGTCAACTAAATTAAACAGGATGGATGCTTGCAGCAGTTATTTGACCCATTCAGAGAGCTGCGATATGTGTTTAATTTGAATTCGTTCAACCTGATATGCTAATAATCGTGTTGACTGCTTAGCAGTACTTAACTTAGATCTATCAAGCATCAACGTGGCACTACAACAAAATATTTTATGTATGTACATTTTTACAAGGTGGTCTAAGATAAGTCGCCTCAAGCATAAGCCGGTGCGGTTGTAATTTTTTCTGTCAACGCGGCAAAGAACAGTTTCTTAGCGAAGAACTGTGTTTATTGTTAATTAAGCGGAGCATTGTCATGGTTTGTCTCAACTATAGCACATGTGTTCAGAAAGTGTCGAACCTGTGAATACTTTTCGTTCTGAACCGTAGAAACCAAAATTTGCAAGATTCTTATAAAATAGTAAACAGGAGTAGTACGTGTAGTAGCTCCTGCCAATAAGAGATGGAGCGATATTGCATTACTCTACGCTGAATGCGTTATGTGTCAAATCATTGTGATGCAATTTTGAAACAGAGATACGTAGTCAACGGGTTTTTGTCGAGTCGTCAAACAGCGGAAATCCTAGACTCGCGTTATCGACTGATAACTAAGCTAATTGCAGAAAAATTTTAGCTCCATGGGGGCCTTTAAATTCATAAAAAGTGGATAATGCCGTAGTAGCAACTTCAGAGCAACGTTGCAGGTATTTGCACTACATTTTTAAGCCGTAATACGTATTTTTACCCTTCATATATTTTTACTATATATTTATAAGTGCATGTTCCGGTTTTGGATCCGGTTCCTTGCAAAATTTGCGGTTCCTGTTGGTTTCGGTTCCGGTTATTCCATGTAGATGGTCTACTTCGGCTTTTTTCGCTGGGTTTCGTATTGAATATAATGGCGCATAGTCTGTCGGCGTTTTATTGTGTTTAATTTGCTACAACAATTTTACGGTCGATCAGGGCATATAATTTTTTTATTACACGTTCTGGAGAAAACCTTCGTCAATCTAAAACGATATTCACGGAAATTCAGATACCTAATGACTTCGTTGGAACGTACATATTTTCAGTAGATGGATCCTTGCAGTTTTTCAGTAAAATGCTATTTTTCTCACGATATCGTTAATATCAGTTTTATATAGCTGACATAGCATTTCTGATCGTACTTTTGATCAGTTTCTGGTGATATCGTTAATATAAGGACTATGCGAGTTAACAGGATTTTTTGATCACACTTTTGATCAGGTTCCATATTAGTTCTATAGAATAACAGCTTAGTATAATCTCCTAATAAAATTAACAAAAATGTTCACACTCTTAAATTCATATAAAATGTATTTTAATTTTGCTGTTTGACAAAAATGTAAGACTGAAACAGATTTCAGGGTCGATTTTTGAAAATTCACTGTAGTGATATATCTTAAAAATCCAAGGATGTGCATGTTTCTATGGCTTTAGTATTAAAGCTGTGAAACCGCCGTAAAAGGCAGTCTGAATGAACTACTGCTTATAAAATGTATATAATTTCTGGGCTCATCAAATTGGGTGGGGCGCTGGCATTTTCGGCCCCCCCCTGGTTCAAAACAGATGCACCCGGCCCCAGCTCATACTCCGTAGCAAAATGTTGGGCTCACCCTGTTCCTTGGCAAATTTTTTTGGTTCTAATCGGTCCAAAGTACATAAAATTGATCGAAATTTGCACTAAAATTCCGTTCAGAAGCCAAAAATTCGCAAATTTTCTCAAAATTTCCTTCAAAATCGCTTTTTCTCTTCATCAAAAGTCTTTTGGCAGTGCTTCTAACACGATTTTTTAACCGTTTTTCTCTTAGTAAAATGCCCCCTAGAAAAATCGAGCGCCTCCCCGGTTCGGAACAAGTCCCCGGTTCATGCCTCCTTGCAAAATTTTCAGCGAATGGAGAGCTCAGAATTAGTTGTTTACATACAACTCGTATAACTCCAAAATATTCTAATATTCCTTTGCTTTCTGTAACAGTACGAATCAAGTTGCTTGCAATGTGTTTTGTGTTTGTATGTACATCTATATGCCGTTATTTTTTGGTAAATGTATGTCGCAAATTCGTGAAGATACAATAAGGTAGAGCTTGCATTTCATGCCAGGATCACAATCAAGAAGGTAAATCTACCATTTCGTGGGCCGGTGGCAAAGTGGTGCACAATAATTGTGGATTCCTAATATTGAAAGCTGACCAGTATGCGTCGTAACGTAAACACAAATACGGTACTTTCAAATTGTCTCAAATGTCTGGCGATGATGCGAGCGCTCAATTAGTATGTCGAAGCTGAAGAAGCGATACATAATCGAGACAACTCGTCGCTGTCGAGCAAACAGTATCAAAATAATATTCTTTTTTATGAGCTGGCCATAATTTGTCAGGGCATCGCACTTGAAACTTCATATCGAACTTCCATGCTGTTTTCAATAATTTTTCGTCTTCTTTTTCAAAAACTTTTCGAGATCAAAGAAGAGGCATTGAAGGCGCCGATTTGAGGGGATAGGCGACGGTAATGGTCACAGTTATCGAGTACGAGTAGTCACTTCTTTTGAAGCGTTGATTATGCTCTTTAGCAGTTCAGAAATACAAATAATATGTTTAATATTAAACAATACCATTTCATCCTTTGTGTCTTGTGTATACATCGATGTTGAAGTTTATGGAATCTGGAGAGTGGTTTTTTCATATTGATAAAAGCAGTTGAGATAATAAATACAGTTTGCTACTAATTGATGGGTTATATTTTTGCAAACAGGGCAAATTTGGACATCATATATAAAATACCTTTGGCCCTATGGTTGCTCGATCATGTTAAATTTTTCGGTATTAATGTTTTCTCATATTGTATAGAATAATAACTAGGCTCTATAGTCCGCGAAGTTTTATTGCTCCTTAAAACATAGTGGAAATAAATACCATGGCTGCGACAGTAGGAGATCTTTTTTAAAACAGGTATAAATTGACAACGTTTTACGGCTGTTGTTTTGTGATAACTCACTGCTCACATACATAGTCGGAAACTAACAGACACCCTATTAGGTGGCGCAATAAGGGAATTGTACTGCTCTCCTGATAGGCACGATTAGTAGTTAGCCACAGTGTGTCGCAGTATGTACATGACAAAGCTTTCTCATGGGAGTGAGTCTAGCGTGGTTGTTTTTTTGTGGAGTAGAAAGACAGCAATGTGGGTGTTCGAATGTTATACCCGTAAATCTCATTCGCACGTGAATGGATTTTCAATTTTTTTGTTCGAAAGAAAGTTACAACTAATAGCTTGCCGCATTGCCAAGGTGGTAAATTCTGAGTGTTGAATATGTAATTTAGAGAGATGTGCACAGCTATAGAGCATTATATTACAAAATGAGCCATCGTATATCAGTTATATTGCTTGAATAGATGAAAAAATATACGTAACATTGTGCTTGAAATTTTCAATATTCATTTACATATATTATCAGCATAATGAGACCAAAAATAAAATATATAGCTCGAACGGTTAAAGAGATATTACCATCTTCGTGTATTTTGGATCAAGTGGGCCCATTAAAACATTTTTGACCAAACATTGCAGTGTAAATAATTGCAATAGGAGCACACCGTTTGCAGCTTCATAGAGTATGCATTGCTCTACAAGATTTGAGATCAGAAACACCTATATAGCTCGACCGGTTGCGGAGATATTACCATTTTCGTGTATTTTGGATCACGTGGGCCCATTAAAACATCAACAGTGCAGTGTAAGTAATTGCAATAGCAGCACACCGTTTGCAGCTTCATAGATGATGCATTGCTCTACAAGATTTGAGATCAAAAACACTTATATAGCTCGACCGGTTGCGGAGATACTATCATTTTCGAATGTTTTAGGTCTCAAAGGATGATTGAAAAACCCTTTTTCGCCCAATCCTGTAGCAAAATAATGACAATACCACCACACTATTTGCAGCTATATAGAGGACGAATTATTACTGTACAGGCTGAGACCAAAAAACGCACCTATATAGATTGAGTGGTTACGGAGATATCATTTTCGGGTGTTTTGGGTTTCATGGGTCTATTTCAAAACTCGTTTTGAGTCATCTTACATCCCACGAGAACCGCGGAAGCAAGACTTTACGTAGTCTTACAGAGGCATATTTGATCTACAAAATGAGCGCAATTTTACCCAGCCACCGCTTCTCGAGTTACAATAAGTAATGTGATTTTTGGCGCCTCTCGGCACCCGAGCTGATCCACTTTAGCCTGCTTTTTCGGGGGGTGGGGGGAGATGTTGGAATCAGGCTTCGCGCCTAACTCAGTTGGAGTTTTCGCGCTTTCAAAATGAGTTATCTCGCTAGTAAGTCCGCCCAACTGAAGTTGAGCTATGCCGTTAGGCCAAAGAACTCTGGAATCGTCGAAATTTGTTACTCTGAACAATGAGAATTTTTCGCTACGCTCATTCCACTCACTACACTCAGAATTCAATGACATGGAGATATATTCTACCATTTTCCATTATTTCTATCACTTATTTAAAAATATGTGAAAATAGATCCTTCGCCATTGATAAATCAAAAATAATAAATTTGCACCCTTTGGTAGTTATTGGACTTTTTTTGAATTTTTTTCTCTAAGCAGACGTTTTGACATTTTATGTTAAAGCGTTATTTAATGAAGGCGTTTTCATACCCTCAAACTTTTGATGGAAATTAAAATAAAAATTTGATGTTGATTTTTAAAGCGAAATTGCGATATTTCAATATTTGAGTTGAAACCTATGCAGGTAATGCGTGTCGTCGATGATTGACTGAAGGCCAAACTTACCGAAAATGCACAAAGATGCTTTCAAATTTTGAGCAAGAAGTTTGACCGTGTGAACACGCCATAAGAATATTTGTAAAAATTGTCGCATTTCGCATCGCTCACACCATGGTATTTTTGATTCTGTTAGGCTACTTTATTTGAATTTAATGGCATATTTTAGAGCCTTCGTTATGAGTGCCAGAAAATCACTACCGCAGTACGTTTTAGTCGGTTTGATGTGTAGTAGGAATATGGCACATTACCTAAGTTTTGTCTAGCTATTCCAATGTTCGTTTCTGGGGCGCTGATTACATGGGTTTTACCTGGTTATTCGTAGTAACTATGTACCTTTTAATGCCGAACTAAAATGTTTTATCTCTCTCGTTCACATTGAGAAATTTGAAATTATTTTTGCTTCATTTGTAATATTATTGGTATTATTATTATCAAGAGTGCATTAGAGAAAAGTATGACACGTCCCTGCACTCACATGTAAATCCGTGTTTGATGATGCGGGCGTTTTCGGCCTGACCCTCCCGCCCCCTGTTTTTGGGGGGGGGGTGGGTCGTTCTGGGGGAGTAGCTCGGACTTCTCAGAAACTGGGGGGTCCGAGCTACTCCCCGGAAACTTGGGGGTCTGTACATGAAGACCATCCAAAAACTCAAGGGTTAGGTCTAAAACGCCCGCGCCATCAAACACGGGTTTATATGTGACTGCAAGGAAGTATCATACTATACTCTAATGCAATCTTGCTATTATTAATATATAACTATTGTTTGAACTTTAATTTAAAAACTCTTAACATGCAGCCAACTCTATTACTGGAGAAATGGTTGTTCTTAATTGTCATAGATAAGAAATACACAGTTTTTGTGGAATTTAAAGGATAAATTACCCGTTTTTGGAGAAGCTAGCGTTCCGTTCACTAGTTATAGTGTTAGTTTCAGTCAGTGTGCGTAGTTCACTGAGCGCGGTCATTTTGTAATAATTGTTGTCATAGTAGACATTCGGGAAATATTGGTTAATACTAAAACAAAATGTTCCAAAACACTTCGGAGGCAACAGGCTGGCGGATACTACTGACATTTTTACGGGCGGCGGAGTGCTGAAAACTTCACACATCCTTTGAAAAAAAACAAATTTTTTTCTAATAATATGTACAGTACGCGGCAGAAATGACTGTTGTATTTCGAGCGAGCGAGCTACTCGTTCAAGATTTCTAAACTATTTAAATTAATAATAAATATATATTTTTAGAATAAATATAATATATTTCGAGCGAGTCTCTAGCGAGCGGCAGTCAAATTTGGCGGCTGCTATAGTTTTTTCCTAATATTTGATGATCCAGCTGTAAAGTCTGAGCATCTGTCGCTACTGTATCCGCTAGTGAAAACTGCTTGCAATACTTTCCGCGTCTACAGTGACATTGCATGTAATGTATTATATCGTTTAATCGTGGCTAGCTGTGAACTGTGACTTTATGTTTTCGTGGAACGATATTATATCACGTTTCGATCTAAGTTTTGCGAGCTTGCTTATACTTCCTGCTATATAATGCATTGACATTACATAACCAGCAATGTTCCCGCAATAATTCGGGTTTCGGCTACTGGTTCCGGTTCCAGCTAATTTTTGCTCGAATCGAAGTTTTGGTTTTAGGTCTTTTGGATATCTGCGTGCCGAAACTTGTAATAATGATTTTCCATTTCCATAGCCGAAATTATCTAACAAATTAGACCATAGTTACAGCACTATTCTTGGCTCGATGTGTAAACATAAAACAAAATATTTTTGTTTTTGTGTTCACCCTGGCATCTTTGATTACGTAGGTCTCTTCTGTACATCTACTAGACAGTGTATACGGGATAAAGATAACAATGGTCAATCAACCACTAACATACAAGTCGTAGTGGAAGTACATTATTTTTGAGCGGAGCGAAGCAAATGGTTGTATGATGCGATGATGATAAAACTGTAGAGTGACTATGACGTCACCATTAAACCAAATTATTGCTTAAAACAAAACCGAAAATTCGATCGATCATTAATTACGAGCAAGCAAGCAGAACGTTACACCATCAATCACATCAATGATACCAATTTCGAATGTTTGGTCAGCAGGCCTAATAGTTTATAGGCATAATTAACATTTAGCTAACTAAGTAGCTAAATTAGCCAATAGTCGTAATCTAGCTACTATTTTTTTCGTGGTGCGCTCTGCAAGTGCTTTCAAGATTACTTTTGTTTATGTTTCAAACCTCTCACTGTTGTCGAGCTTCGATACTGTTATAATGTTCTGTTGAAACATAAACTCTACCATGTATTTAAAAATTGAATACAACTTTCTAATTCTTAATTCTAACTTTATCCAATTAGCATAATTTATTAATTGGCAAGAGTAAATATAATATGAGTCTAAATAATATGAGTCTAAAAATATCATATTTGCATTTTTTGACCCCGAAAACCCTATATTGGTCAAAACAAAACGATTTTATTCCAAGTATTTAGCGAGATATAACCAAAAGTGCCTTAATTAGCTGATTACAGGCAACTAATTAGCTTATAGCTAATTCATTATGCGAAATTTTGAAACCCCATATATCAGGTGTACATTCCCCGATGTTAAGCTATAAAACAAAAAAGTTTTTGAAATCGGTTCAGTGGTTCTGGAGATTCATCGCGAAGAACGCACGAACGGACGTTGACTTTTTTGGTCACAGACAGAAAATAAAAACGCTTCGCTCGGTTTCGCCTCGCTCCGCTCAATAATACTCGCCACGATATAATTTTCGTCTTACGAGCGAGTAAGCAGCGAGCGAACAAAAAATTACAAAATTTCAAAACGAGCGAACAACGAATGAGTAGCGGTCAACTGTGACGAGTACTGTGTGTATAATTTTTGAACTACTCCTTAGTTTAGAATTTGTTCCTATGACATTGCCTAACGGATCCTGCTCGTTATGCTGCAATAAACTACTGCCAATTGTGTCTTTATGGACCAATTCTCATATGCTTCTTGGAACTACAAAATAAAGCAATTTCGGGTATTTCGCTTTGCCAAAAGTATGTCTAAAACCAATAATTTTTCGTTGAGGAAACACGGGCCAGCGTGGTTAGTCTGGATTCGGGGTTCTAAATAAGGTCAAAAGCACAGATAGGCAAAATACACACTTGTTAGTTTTCAGTACGTATTAGTGGATTCTTCGCATAAATGTGTGGCAAGGAGAGCCATACTTGATAAGTGGGGGCATTGTTCAGTACGTATTTGTGGCTTCTTCGCATAAATGTGTGGCAAGGAGAGCCATACTTGATAAGTGGGGGCATGGTTCAGTACGTATTAGTGGCTTCTTCGCATAAATGTGTGGCAAGGAGAGCCATACTTGATAAGTGGGGGCATTGTTCAGTACGTATTAGTGGCTTCTTCGCATAAATGTGTGGCAAGGAGAGCCATACTTGATAAGTGGGGGCATTGTTCAGTACGTATTAGTGGCTTCTTCGCATAAATGTGTGGCAAGGAGAGCCATACTTGATAAGTGGGGGCATTGTTCAGTACGTATTAGTGGCTTCTTCGCATAAATGTGTGGCAAGGAGAGCCATACTTGATAAGCGGGGGCATGGGATAGTGTCTAAAAAATTGCTAGTTTTGTGACAACTGCCAAATGTGTCTTTCTGTTACAATATACGCAACAACGTTGCACGTATATTGATACTGATTTGTTGGCACACTGACAGAGGCTAACCCTACGGGCTAACAAATTTTGAAAACAATTCTTTTTTTTTTGGTTTCGCGACTCAGGTTAAATTTAAGGATACATTCAGTAGGACTTTTTCCTCTAGTGATGTAGGAATTGTTGGTATTAACCGTATATTAAAAAAGAACACTAGTAGAATCATTCCAAATTTATAGATTACAGCTTTCAAGAAATTTAGAAAGTTTTACCTTGTACGGCCCTAGTACTTGCCGAATTGACAGCTTTATACAAAAGTACAACTACTATTGAATTTATCGTATTCAGCTATTTCAAAACTATATACACCCACTATAGTCGTCAGCGTGGAGCTGATCGAAAAATGCCAAAATTTAAAAATTCTCTTACTGAAATTTAGCGTTTATAGCCCCATGCAGCACTTCAGAGCGGTAACAATGGATCTAATGAACCCGACGCGGTTAACCATGAAATAACCCTATATTATCATTGTTCATCGCCAAGAAACATATACTCATTAATAATTCCTTTTATTTTACCTTATCGATAGGACAGTTTCCGGTTTGAGTTCCGGTTGCAATTACTTACTCTTAATAGCAGATAAAGCACCTTGATAACGCGGTTTCGGCATATGCATAACGTACATTTAAACACCGGGGTTGCATCACATGTTATTATCATGAGTTTATGTTTTATTGCGGGTGGAAAAGGCTGCAGAACTGTGTATTTTTTGCTGATGCACAATCCAAGTGAATAAGTACACACGAATAATAATTCCATATGAAGGCAGTATTTTCGTTCGGATTGCTGCATACAATGAAGTTGCGCCCTAGTCATGGTACCTTGTACCATAACAATCAGTATGTATACCTGAAAAAAGAATCAATGATTCTTGTTGGGTTTCCAACGAAGATTGCTCATAAATCAAGCAGTGTATGTGTATATCAATTAACCGCTGAACAAGAAAACTTTTTCAACGAAATGAGAACAGGGCTTGGACTAAATCTGAAATGCCTGGCATCGCCTCACCAATTTATGGGGTTTAGTTTTCTAATACAACTGAAAATAATTGCTTCCATTGCTCGGAAATTCGTAATGATATTGTTCTTTGATAAAACTTATTAATTTATAATAATTTAGAGCCTAGAGGCTATTGTTTTAGCATACAACATTTGTGCTTACACATTATGTGTTATACCTATGTGTATTCAGTTGCCCTATTATGCGTATGTGTTCTAATTTTACACTCAATAATACTTTCCCTGAAATTCCAGAGAATATTCTTTAATTTTGGCACCAACAGATAATTCGCTTAGATAAATTATTGATATTCGCTTAAAATTCAAAAAGAGCTTCTCCTTGAAATTTTAGAGAATTATTTTTTCAAAGTATGAGATTTTAGTTAAAATTATAGAGAATCGTTCTTTGAATTTTAAGACAGTTTTGTGGTGGTTCAAAAATCAAAGAATATTCTCTGAAATTTAACGGAAAATATTTCGAATGAGTTAATGTATATCGTGTTATCGTGATGAAAGTAGGTGTTACTAGTTTTGCAACCCCATTCCGCGTGTTAGTTAAGTAATATTTTATTGGGTTTCGCGGAGGTATATTAATTTGTCCGTTGGTAAAATCCGTTTAAAATTGTCATTTATCATTGGTGATGCGTTGGAATGCCTTTTTCGTACAATGGCACTGTGGTATAAATGGTTGTGCATTTTATTTATATATATTCATGCTAGCGTACATATTTTTTAATTTAATTTCTGTTGATAATATTGTTTGGTTACCGTCTATAAAGGAATCATTTTGTTAGGTATATTTTGACACTAGTACCGTTGTCAGATTTTTTATATGTTTATCCGGCTTGTCAGAGAGTAGTCGAATTTATGGTTGCCAGCAAAATTCGGGTTTCGGTTCCAGATAATTTTCGATGGAATCGAAGTCCGGGTTTTATGTTTTTTCGGCATATATTGGCAATCGGCAATTTATAGTAAAGATTTTTGATTTTCGAATGAAAATGTGATGGTAACTCAGACCTATTTGTACCAGATAAAAGCTATCTGTCATCTCGAGACCTATAGTAAAACATTTTAACACCACAGCATCTGATTCGGATACGGTAATACTGTCATTGCTCTATTAGATCGGATGGGACGGAATACGAATATTACGTAATATTTTATGCCAAAACCTCTTTAACAATAACTTGTCGTAGTGCCGTATCCCAACTATTTTATGAAGCTTATATTTTGATTAATATTTTAACTGGTAATAGTCACTTTGATACTGAAAATGCACAATGGTCAAGGCTTTTCGCTTGCCATGCAAACCAGTGTTTCATACAATCGCCAAATTTCTTGATGCTGAAACTTGATTTTATTTTTCAGAAATAGGCAGATGCGTGACTAAACTCAACCTGCGCCCATTGACCTTTTGAAAAAATTTCGTTACAGAAATCTGTGTGTATCTATATACTCAACCAAAAACTAACTATATTCTGGAGACTTACATCAAAATTGGCCGCGAATGAAATTTATCGCTTTTGAATTAAAAAGGGTTATATTCGCGAACGATAATTAACAAATTATTAGACGTTTTTGCGAACACAGACGAATCCAAATTAGAAACTAATAATAATTATTGCTATGGAACTATCATTGTCTGATTGCAAATCCACCTTGCTAGTCTCGAGTATTTCAAAGTAGTAAAATTAAATTTTATTTTAGAACAAATATCTTTCGAGCGACCGTCGAGATGACGAACATTTTCTTGCAGAGTAATATAGAAACAGTGCTATGAAGTTTCACCTATTTATCCGCGGCCATAGTATGTAGAAGGCTAAATAGCATTTTTGTTCGCATAATTTCAACAATGTTATTAATCTCCTTCATTAAAGCATCTTCAAAATATATGTAACAATAATAATATATTGTTAATGACCAAAATAATATTCTTCAGGTTGAACAACAAGAGCAGTTGACGAAAGTATTGGAAGATGAAGTTGCAAGTGCCCGGCGGCGCAAAGACGTAGCAACCGAAGCAATAATGAGCCGATCCGCTGCATACGCAAAATTAACCGAGATGACCGAGGCACCAATTGTTCTCAACGAAGAGTTTGACGATTTAGCAGCGAAAAAGGCTAAGAGCACGGCGGAGCAAAACGGTGTAGTAGTACCTGCAGAGCGATCGAGCAGTAGACGTCGTGGTATGTTACAGAAGGCAAAAGAGAAGGAAAATAATAATAAGAAAAGTGGTATGGTTATTAAAAGCAGATCCCATCGAAACTTTTCGACAAGCGATAACGAAGACGAAATAGCTAGTCGAAAGACAAAACCCCGGGACGACAAACAAGGGGTAGATGATGGTGGTGTCATTGGTCGGGAAGATGCAGCGCTGCTTGAGGGGCGTGAAGCAGTGTTGAAAGCGGCTAGCAGTGAGCATATTGATCAAACGTCGCAGTACGTGCCCTCGATTTCAAATGATGTCAAGGAGCCGGCTGGCAAAGTTGATACATTTTCAATGGAGCCTCGTGGTACGGCCAACGAAGGGATTGATAGCGGTTATAGTACCACTACAACAGTAGTTCGCAGGACTGAACGGAGTGATGCGGAAGGAGATGAAAGAGGCTTGGCGGCGGCAGGGTCTAAAACCGGCGAAGCGGTGAAAGATTCCGTAAATCAGGAAAATTACTGCTTGAAAGAAGTGGTTGAGAAAGTGTTAGAAGCACATGATAACGACAATTTGGTCGCCTCTCCATTCGAGGCACGCGATATGATTGCGTTAGCTGAACCTATTAAACCAGCTAGAAACGTGGCAGAACCTAGTATTGGCAAAGAAATTTCAGTCAACAATACGCCGGACGCTGGCCATGGCAGCGATAATAGTAACATGGTTAATGACAATTTCGAAGGTCATCAAGATGTCACAAAACCCGCTATAACGGAGTCGTTACTTAGTAGCCATGAAAAGGTCAGAGTCTTTGGCGGTCGTCAGCAACAAATCGCCTCATCACAGTCGAGTGTGCCTGCGGATAGTTTAATTTCGCGCCAGGCTGTCCTTAGTGGTGACGCAGAATTATATAACGGTGTTGGACCGATATCTGTCCATACTTCTCCGGCTACAGGCGCTAAGTCTTGGGCTACCCAAGGTACATATCATGCATCTCCGAAACATGAACACGGTGATACTATTAAGTCATCTGATTACAATAGATATATGTTTACACCTACACCGGTAGCGACGGATGTTAGTAAGAAGGTAACTAATGAACCGACTACCTCTGTTCAGTTATCAGAACATAGACCAATATTTCGAGCAACTTACGATGATGTAGTTGACGAATTCAGGGCAGCACACGAAAGCAGCTTAACGAGGCCAGATAAGCCTAGCTCTTTAGCTATGACAACGAAAACTAATGATTCCTGCTATGCGAAACCGTTGAGCTCTCCGTTATCAGCTTGTCATGTTGCAGTGAGCAGTACCGCTAGCACTCACAGCACCAGGCTTGCGGCATCGTCGTCATATTTTGTTGACGCGTCCGAGACAAGTTTACTCGGCTCCAGTTCCGGTGGAAGTATTACAGCCGCTACGATTTATACAACTGGGATTTATAGCTCGTCACCGCCACGTGGTGGAACAACGTCACCGTACCTGGATCGTACGCGTGACGAACTAATGGTTACTACAATTACTGGAACAACCGATGGTAGAGATACTACGTCACCAGCTAGTCCGTCCAAATTCTCGCCTGTTAGTAATAGGTACTTGGCAGCGTCACCTAAACAAAGTGGTGGTCTTTTTGAAGGAAATTCAGCAAACGTGAAAAAAATTCCTCCTGCAGTACCGCGGAAGCCAATGATCTCGCCGGTGCGTCCTCCCACGCCTTTAGGCTATCAAAGCTATGTAAGTTTTTAATGGACATGTTTGCTTATATGTAGAAATAAAAACGGCATGGGATATGTTTTTGCAAGTACCTACCATACAGATATTACTCGGTGCTGCCCTTGCTTCTTCAAACTATTTTAAATAATTTCCTGTAGCGTAAGAGAACTCGGTAGAACTGAAAGTACCAGGGTGTGATTCCTCAAAATCGAAATGTACCTTACCACGACTTTCTCGTGAGGCCGCTGTGCGGCCGAATATGGTTCGCCGACGCCTTGCCAGAAATAGCTATATTTTTAAACTATCCATGTTACTGTGTATTTTTAGCCTACAATGGATGCACATTAGGCTAGAGCCCAACTTAACTATATTATAGTTTTTCATGGGGTTTCAAGGGTTTTACGGTCGACGAACCCGATTTCCAAAATGTGGTTTTTCATTCCTTTGGTTATGTATTGCGTGCAGGGCACCAATATGTCTATGTAGGTTTTTCGGTATGCTGAATTTTATGGTTTGGTTATTTAGGGTCCAGCACGAGTACTTCATGCCTTGGAGAAATGTTGTCAAAGGATTTAAGGTCAATGAATCGTATCGCCCGATTGTGTCGTCTGTCTTCAGTATCTTAGTTATGCCTTGCGTATATGGCATGAATATTGTTCTGTGAATAGGTTTTTCGGTACACTAGACACGACGGTTTGGTTGTCTACAGTTTAGCAGGAATGTTTCGTGCGTTTTCAGTTGTTTTCGATGGGAATTGCGCAGACGAGGTCTTAGTGTTTCAACGGAATCAGGATTACAAATGTTTTACTGTAGTATATAGATCGAACACAAAGCCTTTTACAAGTGATTATACAAAATGACTATTCTTGATGAAACCACTCTCCCCCCGTTTCACTGTCACTTGCGAGTTACT
Organism: Trileptium ribeirensis; assembly: GCA_030248225.1. NCBI lineage: Eukaryota > Metazoa > Nematoda > Enoplea > Enoplida > Thoracostomopsidae > Trileptium > Trileptium ribeirensis. The sequence goes on along the minus strand of JASANE010013365.1, from coordinate 2,310 downwards.
AGTCTAACGTCTGCAATATTATTCGTGTCTGCAAAGGGAAAATTTTAGAGAGTTTAGCACCCACGCGGAATGTTTGAGGATTTTTAGTCACAACAGGGAGAATTTGTATATTTTTCAGCTCATCAGAAAAAATTTTAATTAATGCTTAGTCGCGCAGGAAAGAAGCTGAGGCATAATCCGAGGGTTGGTCAAATGTGTTCGATGGGGTAGTGGACTGGTGCGTCGATGTACCTGTGGCTTAGCACCTTCTCCCTATTTGTAGAAGCCATCTGCTATTACATATGAGATTCGGTCTGCAGGTAAATTTATCGGACACCTCAAATTCATTCATTGTACGACGAAGTTTTTAAGCATCTCTTTGAACACAACCAGTTGACATTGTAATGCGTTCAAGTAAATATGATAACCAAAAAGCTTATAAGCCAACTACCGTGTTTTTGATGCCTTGTATGTTAAACACGATAGTCATATGAATGCCCAGGGCTCTCACATATTATACAGCAGAGTATCGTGTGCATTTTACCTTGAAGGTGGCAAAGCATTCATACAGAGAGTGTTTGGGTTTAAAATTTTGTGAGTTACTTAGGTTATTACATAGATTAAAATATAGCGTTGGCACATCTGAAGTACGTCAGTGAATGAAGTTATGGAATTTTAGGCAACTATAAATTACATTGTATTTTGTATATTATTTAAGTGCAGGCAAAGCATTCATACCGAGAGCGGTTTGGTTTACAATTTTGTGAGTTACTTAACTATTACATCGATGAAAATATTGCCACATCTGAAGTACATCTGCGAATGAAATTATGGAATGGCTTTGAGCAGCTACAGTTCGCTTTAGGAAATCATTCTCAGTACTGCTTTGCTGTTCAGAGCGGATGGCGTAGTGTGCGGGCGCCTATTTGTAGCTATGAGTGTAAGCACATATGTCGGCTCTAACAACAGCAGTAATAATAACACCGATATATCTCGTTTTTTTATTTTTCGTCCCACAGTCCTTGGTGGTATATAAATTTACTCTACTATCCTTGTTTACTAACACAACAATTATTATTGGGGGGTTGTCCTAGAACACTGCTTTGGTTTATATAACAGGAAATGTGTTCCATTTCTTGTGTTTTTGTGGTCGCTGTTGTATGTTCAAGCCATAGCTTAAATTTTTTTAAGAACCTACTGTTGCTGAATTAAAATAATTATATTGATGCTTGATTTTTAATGGTCGGCATGTATAAATTGTAATATATAGAAATGGCTTTAGTTTTAGTCATTTTAACATTTGTATGTTAGTGTGACTATGAAGCTGATCTTTATATTTGTCACGGTCTACAGTCAAATCATTGGTTGCTATAAAAGCATCAACTAAGAACATTCACGGGAAGTTGAAACGCGAGATGAAAATTACAGAGTTCATATTTGGACTAACACGTCAAAACGATGAAATTGTTTTTATCGTGCATGCTTCATAACGTTACTTTCAGTCCGACAACTTTGGAGCAGGAACTTCATCAATGAGTCCTACAGTTATAACTCCGCCATCTCCTTCGCAACAGCGGCATAATCCCTGGCAACAGACACCGTCGCCTTACTTATCGCGCCGCACTGCTGGCGCATCGCCTGGATGTGGCCTACCACCGTCAGGTACTGCATTCGCTAGTAGAAGCGGCCATTTTCACGGAGGTGGCAGCCTTATGGATTCGGTTGATAGCGAAGATCATGACGCTGCATCAGTAACCAGTGGAACGCTCGGTCGAAGTGGTGCTAATGAATGGAATTATTCAGGTTAAAATTTTTATTATTATGTGAATCAGAAAATAGCCAAAAAACTGGTTTCGAGGCAGTCATTAATGTCAATAAAGTGTAAACACTACTTGCTACAATTATTGATCGCTGTTCTCTTGCAACTTGTTCATGGGCAAAATAAAATTTTATTTTGAAATTTCACAATTTGCATGTGGTTCGCACCCATATAAGCCGGCAGTGAATTATGGCAGATACTGTAACATCAGCAAAGCTGGTATTGCACTCAACTACATAAGTTCTATTTTTCGTTTAAATGCATTGTGTTTGGGCCGGATCTACGACATTCCCGTTAGCATTAAAAATCTAATTGTTGAGTGACTGTATCTGTCAGTGTAATAGGAAGTTTCGAAACAGGTTTGATCTTACATTTCGCTTTGCGACCACACTAATGTCGATTTTATGTCTGTATGGCTTTAGTCGCTGCGGTTGAAACAGGAAGGCGAAGTGGGAAACTGCATAATGATAATTTTCAACCCGGCTAAAATATTATTTTAAAGAATGTAACGA